>CM038142.1:16126688-16139588 GCA_021437245.1 Aegilops speltoides
GAGTGACTTTGTTTTTCACCAAAATCTATATTTGGGTGCGCTTTATTTTTCCATTCCAAATCCAAAAATTGATATTCTGGCTATGGTTCTCCTTAATAACGTTAAGATTGTTACTTCTTCTCTGGAACTTGTTCGATCCTTTATTTGCGACGGAAGCACTCGTCTTCGCTTCCTTCTATAGCGAAGCTAGTGTTACTATGTTAGGTGGTATGAATATGATGGGCGATGATGACCTGTCCCGCGTCGTAGCCCCGTATCTCCCGCAGGAGGTCAGAGCTCGATAAATATTCGAAGGGCGACCGCATCGATGGAAGAGGAAGGCCGTCTTGCCCTGGTGTTGGATTTGCAAAATCAGATTGGCACTCTTCTCAAGAATATCGATCTTAACTCGTTCCAGAACCATCACTTTGAAGAGGAAAGTGCCTCTGATCTCGCTGCGGCGGCCCTACTCCATAAATAAGAATATCTCAATGACCACACAAAGTTATGGGAAGTGCGTGAAGGGCTTAATCATTAACGCGCAACGGCTTTCGCTCTAGTTGCTCAATCCGTTGCTTGTTTGGTTCGAGGTTGAGCTCACCCGCCGCCCTACGTCAGTAGTCTTCCTAACTTCTATGCCCTTTTTTTGCTCTAAGGTAAGGTCCTTCAAGAACAGCATTGCGGTCATAACGGGCTCTGGTGAATATTGTCCGCTCATATGAGCCGGCTGTGAATATTTATAGGTCGAGGTCTTTCTTGAAAAACCACAATACTACACTACAACAATTTGAAGAAATCCATAAGTGACTCTAATTTGAATTCACTAGTCGTGTTGAGTCTTTTTATTTCAATATAAAAATCTGCCAATCCCGATATTCCCACATTTCATTACGGTCCGGTGTCCATTCCTGAATGAAAGAAATGAGCTTGCCCTTCACTCACTTCGAATGACTCCTTTAGCACTCTCTTTTCAGATCAAAAATAGAAATAGTTTACCTTTACCATACCTTCCAAGCAAGAGTGTTTTATTGCAAGATTAAGTTATTCTTGAACAAAGAGAAATTCTCATTATAAAGGATGAGAGAAATTGGAAGCACTTTTTCTTATTCTAGCAGACGGAATTGAATTGGTCTAATTTAGGACTTTCCAATCGATTTTCTCTTACCTAATTCTATCTACGCCCGAGGGGTAGGTACGTGCAAGCTCTGGGCAGCTATCTTATTCCAAAGAATATAGCTCCCTAAAAGGTTGCCGATACCATACCTTTATTGAACCCTACTGGATCCAATTGTTTAAGTGTTTAGTCGAGAGGAACCACATTGACACCATGTTTGTGCTAAGCCACAGCTCCATCAAACTAATCTGGATTTCTTCTTGTTTACGAATAATGGGGCATCTGCCTAACCCTATCAAACCTCTCTGCAACTACTTCTCTCTGTTCTCAGCAGCCCGCAGGATTTTTCGAGTCTCAAAGTCATATTAGAACTCCGCACTTGCTCCTTTGGAGCCAAATGGATCCAATTTGGTAAGATAATACAAGAATCGTATTTGGTTGGGTTCTAACTCTGCTATTCAGTCTGGGCTGGTGTGATACCGTGAAGAAGCGAGTAGTTGATGACAGGAAGTAGATTCCTTTAAGGAGAGAAATTCATTGGTTTAGCCGTTAGGTAGACTTCTTTACACGCCGGTAGCGGAACAGCCCAGCAGCTTAACGTGCTCTTGGCACAAAGGTAATAGAATGGGAGTCTGACGACACCGGTACTCGGGATCTCCTGCTTGAAGAAGCAAGGAATTTCAATTACTCACCGTTGAATAAAATAAACTAGATTCCCATGTTTCCAATATTTACTTCTCTTTACTTGCGGGACCTGGTCTAAGCATAAAGTAGATTTGTTGCACAAGCTCAAGTGGAGGAGGAAGCGGGGTGGCGAACAAAATGTTGGTATGGAAGATCTCTTGCTCCATACAGAAGGGTTCTTAGATTACCAAGTAAGGGAGGGAGGTAGGTACCATGGTTTCCTTCTTTTATTGAATACCGATGAACGCGAGTAAACATTTAAGTAGAAGTTAGGTAAGCGTTGCCAATGGCCAAAGCCTTTACTCTTTACTTCTTGACTATAGTAATAGTAAATAATGTCACTAGATTTCGGCATAAATACTAGCCAGGTACCATTTCCCACACTTGATTTCCTTTTTATGCACCTGTTTAAGCACCTGGGTCATTGTTCACGAACTAAGACGGCTTAGCCGCCTTTCTTTGGGCCGTATGAAGGAAGTACTTCAATGAATGGGTAGGTTGCCAACCCAACATTATAGGCGGGAAGTTCTCCTTTCTCCAAGTATGCTCATTAGACCGATAGGTGAGTAGCTAGTATAGTAGTAGCCAATACGAAAAACCGATAGTAGAAGGGTCGGTGGATGGCCCTTGCGAAAGTGGCCACGCTGCATCCCTTCAGTAGCCAATCCTTTTTCTCAACGATGCAGTTCGCTTGGAACATGGCACAAGGTGTGACGTTCTGAGCGGTGGAGGACAACATGTTTGTTGTTCCAGTTTTCTGCCTTGGCGTGGCGAAGCTCATGGAAGAAGGGTCGTGGCTGTTCCGCAACCATGGCGTGTAAAGAAGCCTTACGACGGGATGGCTAACCCGCGATCGTGGTTCGAACCAGATTCACGATGGTCGCAGATTCATAAGATCCGGAAATGTTCCGCTGGAAAACCTGGTGCGGGATCGGCTAATAAGAAGCAACAATAGAGAATCTCGCCTAGCTCGAGGCTGCGCCTCGATGCCCTCTGTAAGTACTTTCTAGTAAAAGAACTACCTTTCAAAGCACATACCATTATGGCTAGCTAAAATGAAAGAATGAGAGTACAAGGTATGGGTCTACGCTTCCAGCTTGCTCTAGAAAAAGGAAATGGGATCTCTCTCGGTGGGAGCTCGGCAATGGGAAAACGGCACCGCAGGGGTCCAGTCTCCATGATGAACAACCACGACTTTGATCTTAACGAGCTGCCGCCTGAGCATGAGCAGCTCGTTCAGGAGCAGCCACTGTTGAAAATAGCGAGCCTCTAGAGGATGATGCTGATACATCATTTGATTTGTTTTGGGATGCAGAAGAACAGCCTAATGAGTACAATTATGATTGTGATGACTATGTTGATGAATCCATGTGGGGAGATGAGGACTGGACAGAACAAGAACATGAGAAAGCAGAAGATTACATGAGCATCTATGCTCACATCTTGTCCACCCCAGTAAGTGAACCTTTTGTATCCTTTTGCTTATATTTTGCTGTTCGTTCTGTAAATGACCTTGAGTTGTTTTTCACATTCTTTCTACAGGTAATTGCAGATATTGACAAAGATGGTGTACATGAAATGGTGATTGCACTTTGACTCAAAAGAACTATTCGATAAGACGTAGTAGAACTGTGCACCCGTTTTTGTTTGAGTTTGAGGTGACCTATACTACACTATAATAGCAAGGAAAGACAACAGCTGATACCAGATCATACTACAGTACAGCTAGTGCGTGCTAAAACCCTCCTTGTGTACTAGGCTTATGAATAAACTAAACTGTTGAGACGTCTCTAGTGTAGGTGACAGGGAAGCCATGCTCGTTAGAAGAGAAAACAGATGGTTTGAGCAAGCATGGGTTCAAGCTCTAGTGGATGGGTTTGATAGCTGAACGCAAGGATAATTCATCTACGTAGCTAGTTGGTTATGGTGGCGAGAAGCCCTCTTTAGCTAGATTGGGCTCCTTTACTACTTTATTTAACCCGGGGTTATGCCTAAAACCGGTATCTTATGCGTGTTCGACTAGTTCCATTTCTGATTCTCCTTCTTCGCTGGGGTCTACATACGAAAGAATGGAACACTCGACAGCTTCGATACTCAAATAACCAGCTCATTATGCTTAGGTTGGGTTAGGAAAACGAAGCTTTCCAAGGGACTAGTTCTTTCGCGCATCTGTTTCTCCATCCGTTCTCTTCACATAAGAAGCCAGCCGCCTACTCCTACTATTGGGTCGGTTGGTCGGTCAAGTGAACCACGCCCAGCAGGTGGGTATGCCGATAAGATTCCTTTGTTCGACGTACGTCCATATGAAGCGAGCGCTTCAAAACGAGGCTATTATGCTGAAACTAGGGCTCCCTCTGGACGGGTAGAGCGAGAGGGATAGCAAGCACTTGAAAAGGGAAGGAAGGGTCTTAGAACTACTGAAACAGTAGTAGAACTCTTCCAAAATCAAAATAGGAGAGTGAAAAACAAAAAGAAGACCATTGGGCTGGGGAAGACTCCCTCAATCACTCTGCTGGGCGATGCTTCTTACTCTACCTTTCAATTCCTTTGCCTTTCTTCTTCTGATCGATCCAATGGTTCGGACTAGGACGCGTAAACCCCGAAGGGAGATTGACCCTACCTAAGTATTTTCTTAGATAGAAGTGGTTGGTCAAGTGTGAGTCACGCCGGGGCGGGTAGACCCACTTTTAATAGCAACGCCCAGATCAATGGAAAATGGAAGTTTCTAGAATTGCAGCTCTGTTCTGTTCAAGAAGTCTTTCTCCAGGGTTCGGTTCAGAAGGCGGGATGGAAGAGAGAGAATGGGCTCATCGTGCGACAAGGTCGATCGATCACTCAAACTGTTCGGTATCTCTACAATTGAGTGAGCTGTGTTGCGAAGGAAAATGATGAAATTGCTTACTTTTCACAGGCGTGAATTCTATCTTCGATTAGATAGTTTCCATGCTTTTGATAAAGATGGGTTGGTATCTGAATGAAAGTCGGTAAGCAATCAATCTAGTGCTGTCCTCGGCAGACCAGGAAATGTAATAAACTTTGGAGCCTCATCATTGGAAAGATTGACAACTTAACGGTCTGAAAAACTATTCAAAGAGTGACTTTTAAGCCCCACTGGTTCGCTTTATTTTCAACGGACATTTCCTCCCTCGTCAGCAGCTTCATTACCTGCTAAGTCTGGAAGGGTAGTAAAATCACTCACAACAATCAATCTTTTCTTATGATACTGATACGATGCAAACGGTGACACCCCCGGATAATGTGTACGTGCATTTGTGTTTGTCTTCCTTAGATGTGAGGAATCAAATCTCTATTGAAATCTGGAATCACAAGGTATCCTTTCTTTAAAAACACATGAAGGCATACTGAATGAATAAGAAATCGCTGCTATAATAAGAGAGTTGCCCCAGATCATACAATGTGGTTCTCTACTTTCGGTGGTGGCGGATCAGCGTATTTATCTGAAAGAGTAGACAAAGGTTTCGACAGGGTAACTACTACCAAGAAGCGAACTCGAGAGATGAAGAGAGAGAAGTTAGCATAACCGATCATCGGAGGAAGCAGGCTTACAAGAAAGCGATGGGACGATCGGAAGAAGAGAGTGATAACAGGTTTCTAGTTGACAACCTTCCGCATTTCTTATTGGGATAGATTTCATACATTCCGAATTCCTTTACCCTCCCATGAGGAAAAGCTGGTGTGATTAAGGTTATCTAAAGAAAAGCTCATAGTGTTATGCCTTGTAGCTTATTCCACTCTCTATAGTAGTTCCCTTCGATTCAACGCAGTGAAGACAGTTTAATCGGGTCGATGGACCCTTGGTTGTTTTTGTGATAAGTCGCTATTATCAAATAAATAGTCATTTCTTGCTCGATTCGAGAGGTGATTTCATTTCACAGTGACAATTCATGTTGAACACGTCCTCCGGCATTTACGATTCTTCCTACAGAGGGCACTACTGGCAAAGAATAACCTTTCCACCCGGTGATAAAAAGAGACAGAGGTTTGCACTTGGTCCTCTTGGTTAGGATGTAGAGGGTATCTATCAACAATCCCGTCGTCTTCTTCCAGCTTTTTCCTCTAAATTTGATATACTTCAAAAACGAATCACTCTTTTCAGTATGAATGGCTCACTCTCCCATTCTTTCCGGCTAGGGCAGCAGCTAGACCCATATCTTTTGATGGCGACCATCGATCGAGATCCTTCGGTGAAAGCTAGAACCAACTCTGCGAGGAAAGCGGAAGCAAACAGTTATGATGTGGTTGATAGTGTTTTTAGGGATAACCTAAGTCGGCGTTACCCGACATAGTCAATGGGGTACCTTCATTCTTTAACAATTCCGGACATAGGAACAATGAGCTGTCTCCACGGCTTCTCTTCTAAACCAATATCATAATGGATCTATCTTTAGCTTATTCTCTCAATCAATGAATGTGGGTCATCGTGGAGAATCAGGGGAAGTGTAGACTATAAGAAGCCAATTTGCAATTCATTTCCTTGGCAATGACGAGTGATGGTATCTCGAAGCCATTCATCTTATCTCTGCAGCAGGAGATTCTTCACCGGACAAAAGATAAGGAAAAGACAAATAAATCCCACGGGTAGTTTTTGGAAAAACCAATTCTGACTTCTCTTCTGATCTTCTTGGCTATGCGGAGGAGTCAGTAGAAACTGAACTCTATAACTCTTTTATTTAAGCTGAGTCGACCAATCCATGTGGAACCATAGGAATCCGAAAGAAAGATAGAATGAATAGAATACAACTCAACATTTGAAGAATGGAATCTGTCCCTTAAACCTCCAAGAAATCAAATAAATCTAACTATAGTGGTTGGTGATTCCTGGTCGAGTAATAGTATCTCGGAAAATGGAGTTTCCACTGTTTGTATGGTCTCGTGGTAGATTACCTTCTCCAAAGGGAAAGAGGCGCGAAATGAATTAGATATCTTTCCACGGCTGTAACTACTAGTCATCCTACCCCTTAGAACACCTAGTAAAACTACTAGTCCTGGTCGATACACCTACTCGTTTTGTTGCAACTGTCCAATAAGCTAGGGTCGGGCATGTCCAAAGAAGAATGTACCTGGGTCAGTAGCGAGGAAGTAAACTAGTGCTTTCCAACTGAGCTGGATACATCATAGTCCTGGATACATACATATAGCAGGGGTTGCTCGCCTTGTTGAAACTAGTCCCCTTGCTGGCTCGGAAGCACCAGACCGATTCGTTTCACTCGAGAAAGTCATTTGCTTCACCAGTTCGATATGCGATATCAAAATCCTTTCCTTCCACGGATGCGACTAAAAAGAGAGTAGCTTCTCCTGCTCGCCTTGTTGAAACTAGTCATTATGTTTCTGCTGTGGCTGGTTTATCGGCTGCTCCAACTGTCCAATCTATCCCAACAGAGTTAGGCATTCCTTCTGAGCTAGCTAGGGAGTCAATAGCAAGACCGGGTACAACAAGCTTATTAGAGAATGAAGTAGCTCGAGTTCGGGTTATCTCTCCTTTACGAAATAGAGGTTCACTTCGACTTTACTACTTTCCAGCCAACGCACTCTACTCAAATTGAAGGAAATTGTTTGGCCCCTATTCTATTTATTTATTAAGAGAGGGTACTCATAACGTTGAATCACTGTTTTTCTTTCCTAATGTTCATCTCAAGCTGGCTTCGACATCTGGTTATCGTGGTTCTTTCTCCTCCTTATCTATCTCTTGCTTTCCATATTCCACTTTGACTTTATTTAGTTTTGGCTTAAGGCTGTTGGTTCAACCGACTATAAGAAGTTCCAGAAGGGGTCCTGGCTCGGGGGCGGGGGTATCTTACCTCTTTTCCTCTGCGTTCGTGACAAGCTAGTAGGCACTCTTGGTTGGCTCATTCCCCCGGAAAACGAATATTAAGAAGATATATACCATTCCGTCGATACTAGATTCATTCTTTCCGCGAGGACCTCTGCTTCTCTCTGTTCGGTGGGAGAGTATGGTAGTTGTCCTTCAGCATCTCTCTCAGGCTCAATGCCATTGCTCGATATGATGCGAAAGTCAATTCTATACCAACGGCATCGTATAACAATAGCTCTTGTCTAGGGAAATGCAAAAAGTATGAGGCCATAACATCCGTACCAACACCGACGAACTGACCCGGTTAAAGAACAACCGCGTGCTCAATTCTTAGTTCTGCTCTTTAGCCAAAAGGGTAACGGAATAATTGCGCTGTCTATAGTTGGAGATGAGCTGACTCAAGCGAATGGTCATGCCAATGACAAAAAGGACATCCACACTGAAGCTTATTACTCGATTACTGTTAGACCCATGTTGTATGCCCTCATTAGGAGCCCGCAAGCCACTCCTACCTCGCGGGTGATGCATTCCCTTCTTCAGGTACTAAAAGTGATAAATAGGCTCGATTCTCATAAGAAACATGCCACTAAAACCAAAGGAAGTACATATATCTTATTAGACGGATGGGAGGGACTAGGGAAAGATAGCTTTATCACAGACAGGGCTGCATTGACCAATCGCTTTTCATTGAGAATAGGAACGAACAGCTTTCGTGGACCTAGCTTTCGTACTGATCTTTTGGATTCGCCGGCCTGCCTAGCCTAGGTTGTTGTATACTCAACTTGAGTTGGTTTTGTCCCTTCGCTCGGAAGAGGTGGCGTCAATGCCGCTCCCAAAGAATGTTGAGTCCATTTTGATCCCAAGAAATGCGTATAGCAAAGTGAAATAGTTGATGCGATGTGCCCGTTTTCTTTCGATAGATCAATGTCATCCGCTGTAGTGCCTACCAATAGTGGAGCCGTGGAAGAACGAGTAAGACATTCAAAGCAACCGATCGGAAGATAAGTATGAATTGGGACAAAAGTATGACTTTTCCCAGGATCAAACTTTTTAAAAAGATACCCGTGAAAATAGGCATTTACAAAGGGAATGATAAAAAGTAAGGTTTTCCACATGGTGAGATGAACTTTTTCCCGATTTTTCGACGAAAAACAGCCATTTATATATATATAAACACCATTCTATCCAGCATGGGACAAAAGTACAGACTTGTTATCTCCCTTAGGAAATGAGCAAAATCTGCTCAATTTTAAAAAACTTTCTATCCAGCATGGAGCAAGTTGGTACTTTTTTCGTTGCTAAGGGAAATTGCCCTTTTTCATGGTCAATTTTCCGATCACTTCAAGCCAGCTAGGGCGAAAAGTAAAGCAAAATGGATTGCTAAGGAATTGCCATTTTCAGCCTCCTTTTAAAAACAAAGTGGAAGCCACTACTGTGAAAACCTTACTTTTTTGTTTCTAAGGGTGGGTCAATAAAGTTAAAACTTCATCTCATATAGCTGCAAAACCTCATATTTTACAGATCGAATTGATCAGCGGAAAGGCGGCTAAACCTATTCTTGATACTTGTTCGACCGCATAACGAAAGTGCATGAAATCAAATCAATGGCTTCGGATCGATAGGAATCTGATTGTAATTAAAGAAATGAAGCCATCTTTCCTCGCCTCGAAGGCGCTGCTCTTTAGTTGAGTATGAAAAGTGCCTGTGAAGGAACAAAACCAACTCAAGTCAACCGTCCGTCGATTCAATCTGAAGTATGAATTGGCAAGCAGATACCAAGGCTTCATTGAGCAGAGGACTAGATGAGATGAGGCCGGCCTATCCACACTTTGTAAGTAACGGCAAGTGCTAATGCCTCCGAGCTTGACCTGGAAAAACCCCTTTGTGAACTTGAAAACCGACATGGTCAAAGCACGGAAAGGAAAGTATTGGAAAAGCTAAGCTACATCAACATAGGTTCTATTCTCGCTACCTTCACTTCGACTTCACTCCCACCTATTGATATTGATCTTACCTTACCTCGAGAAGTTATTCATTTAGGTCTCGATTACCAATTGATACTAGTGTTTATCTAGTCCAACTTGAATGAAGGAAGAGGTTCACTCTTGTTGAACTGAAATACGCTAGAAAATCGATTTGTCCAAAGCTGAAGGAAAAGGAGATCCAAGTAGAATCCCAATGGGCCGCAGATCATATGAGGGGAGGCCTGTGGCTGATTGTACAAGAAGGATATGAGAAATCATAAAAAGGGGGGTCAGCGATTTCAAGCTTGGGCGGTTTTCCGACATCTTCCTCGGGCTTTGGAAGAACATAGTATCTCTCGTTTCGTGCTGATCTGGACAATATAGAAGGAGAAGGTCAGTTAAGCAAAGCAGTGTGAGCCTTCTCTTGTAAAAGGCACCGTAGCCTTATCCGCCTTGTGTAGAAGCATCCCGCCTTTCCTTAAACCTGGTATAATGCTTTTCCTTGTCCATAACTAGCTTGTTTCACTAGATGAGGGAAAAGCGGGATACCAATTATGTTGGGCTGACTTGAGAACTTCACTTTTCTATTTTCTAGAAAGGTTTGAGCGTGGCACTAAACCCTCGATGTCAACTAAAGAAAATAGTTCAAGACAGAGAAACCGAGGTTCAGCATTTCGTTTAGTGAATGCGGAGATAAAGGCAGCTACTATTGATGCAATGCAATTGGACATTTGGGTAATGCAAGGGAAGAATGTTCTCATATCCATGCCCCATATTGATTTTTTATAGAATCAAGCCACTTCTATCGCTTCTCCTAATCTATATCGGGGTTGGCCTTTGCTCAAACAAAGGGACCAAGCAGAAGAGTCCCCAACCCGAGTTGGCTCCTCTTCTCAATAATAAAGAGGAGATACAACACTCTAAAGCCAAGATGCACTAATAGCCAATCAAGACACGAAGCACTAAGCACTAATGGCCAATAGTATAGTATCTTTGTTTGGATGACTTCCCTCCTACCAGCGATAAGCTGAGGTTGAAGAGACAGTTAGGGTACGAGATCCTATGACGGTAAAGGAGACCTTTCAAATACAATAAATGCTCAATGTACCAAAGACAGGTCAAAGAAGCTCTGCTAGGTGCCATAGGATGTGCCGAAATGCCTACATCTATGGTTTGTGTATAACGTGAATAGCTCACATGCATTGTTTAAAAAGAACAAAAGCACGAGGTAGGGAGGTTCAGCCGTCGGATATCAGATCTCCCATCGGTGGCACGCAGGAACCTTCATCAAGCTGCCCACCAAAATCCTTCCAAAGATATTGACACCGCTCGATGCTCATGACCAACAATACTATGTAGGGATGACACTTGTTGAATGGTGATGCAGGCTGAATAAGCAGCTGCAAGGATTTCTCCCGAAAGTTGTTTTAATATTGACCCACCGAGAGAGAAGCATGTTCTGAGCATCCATAACCTCGAATTGGTCTTCTCTTTCCCTTTCTTTTCTGCTCCGTGCTTAGATCGAACAATATTGTAAATCGGTGATCTGAAAAATCCTCTTCCATTCTTTGGGCTGCAGCAACTTAGAGAAGAAAACAGGCTTACATCTCCAAGCCACACTAGGTAGGGCAAGGAATAGTCCCTATCACGATTGGTTCTTTTCTTCTTCTATAAGCCTCTGCTGAGCAATCTCCCCATTAGCATCAGCATTCCTTCATTCTCCCCTCTCGACTATCACCCTCGGTGCTAGCAGAGAATTCCTCCAAGAACCGACTAAGATCACCTCTACTGTGTTGTGTAGTATGGCTCATGTTCCCGAAAGGTTACATCCATACTAGCGTATAATTTCCTCCTAATAAGATCCCAACATTGATATCCCTGTTGGCTAGATGCATAATCAAGAAATATACACCTCACGCTCATGGATCCAACTTGCCAATGAAGGTCGATGATCTCGCACAAAGCACACACACACAACCTTTCACTTTTGTTTAGGAGGCACCTTGAACTCCCTTTGGCCCAAGAGAAGTTCGGCTAGAGACTTCATACCAAGTATCCTAGGCGGCATACGGTTTATGAGGTACGCTGTCATCACTGCCTCACTCGATAAATTCTTTGGCACATTTATCTAAAACATAAGTGACCGTGCCACCTCCTGCAGATGTCGGTTCTTCCTTTCCCTTTCCGCCACTCCATTACGTGATGGGGTTCCATCCATTCAACACAAGTAGTCGATGAATAATCCCATGTTCTGATATATAAGCATCAACCTCTCTACTCACATATTCGGTCCCATTATCTGACCGGAGAATCTGAATCTTTGCTTCAAACTAAGTAGCCACCAGCTTATGGAAGTCCTGAAACCATCTCACAACCTCACTCTTGTGCTTCATCAAATAAATCAAGCAAGTCATACGAGTGCAACAGTCCATAAATGTAACAAACCACTTGAACCCGCTCACGTAAGTGACAGAACATGGACCCCAAACATCGTAATGTATCAATAAGAAGGGTTCATCACTTGAAGGCCAATGCTAGGATATGTAGACCTTGTATGCTTCCCAAGCGCATAAGCATCACACACAAGTATGCTCTTGTCCACCTTCTTAAACAAATAAGGATACATACATCCTACTCTTATTATCAATGGATAGCCCAAACGAAAATGATGTAGCAAGATCTACGCTTGGGTCCTCTAGCAATCACGAGACAATGCGACATCCACTTGATCAACCACAACCCCTTACGCTGATTCGGACCCAATCCTCTTCCCGGTGCCCTTCTCCTCAAATAAACTCTAATCCTCATCAAATGTAACAGTACATTTGAATTGCTCAATGATGGAGCTAATAGAGAGGAGATTGACCGCAAAAGATGGCACATGCAAAATGGAAGGCAACACCATAGACGGTGTGCATTTTACAGACCACACTCCCTTGATAAAGTGGGAACTACGACTTGTGACTGATTACCATGAAAGCTGATTGGATAAACAATCGCATCGCACTCACATCGGATCAAAAATGCATAGAGAAAGAATTGATGCGGTCATCCTTCCTCCGAGCAAGAAAGGAAACTCCTCGATTCAGTATCGTTGCAATAAGCTGCACTTGCGTCCCAATTCGAGATTGTGTGGGTGTAGATAGGAAGAAGTCAAGGTTGTGTCTTTCTCTTTAGTTGTATCCAGGTTCACCTATTTTTTTCCCTTGTTGCTCTTCAGAAAACGCGTATAGTAAGTATCAGTGGCCTTCGTCGATGGGACCTCCAGTGTATGCGTTATGAGGCAACTAGCATTTTGTTTTGTCATTAAAGTTCGTGAAAGAATG
>CM038142.1:16145006-16198771 GCA_021437245.1 Aegilops speltoides
TTGTTTCTGATGTAGGAGTTGGGGATGGAATGATTGATTCAAGCTCTGGTGGTACTAATCATGTCTCTGGGAGTAAACCAACTGGAGCGGCAAGGGAACATGCAGTACTGGAGAGGGGATCTCATAGCAATACTGATTCAAGTAATTTCAGAGTTACCAGAGATGCAATTGGTTTAGAAATATGTACTAGAAAATGGTAAACTAATACTGACTATTCTCTGTGGATATCTGGATGGACACCAAGCATTTTGACCCCTATTTGAATGCAGAGTCAGAGTATAGACAGCTAAACAATGTTGTAATATATTTATCTACCAAATTAGAGTGCACATTCATTTTTCTATTGATGTTCCCTAAATGCAGTTCACTAGGGAACACCTTACAGAGTTGGTCATGGGTATGGGTATCGCCATACCCCTCAATATGGAGTACATTGGGTCATTATTGGATAGCAAGAGTTGTCGGTAGCGGCATTAGGTAAAAGGAAAAGCTCTATAAAAGCGAAGAAATGAAATTGAAGGCCGATGGTAAAGTGGGGCGGATTTTGAGTCGACCAGTTATTTGAGGGCAAGATTGGAAAGAGTCGTAGATGATATCGGTACTCCGTATGAAGCGAGGCGCGAAAAGAAATAGCAACGGAAGAAGATGATTTTAATGGTAAGGTATCTTTATCTCGAGACGAATCGCGAGATTCCGGATGATCTTGAGCAAAGCGGAACCAATTGTATGGGCACAAGAGGAAAATAACTAGTTCTCTGAATTTTTCTCATGCGAACGAGAAGAGAATTGCGGAGGAGAATAGAGCTCAGCAGAATAAGGTGAGGGAAAAAATTATGATGGACTCTCAAATTGTGGTGACTACACTCAGGTAGGCCACGTCGCCTCAATACTGTTGCCCGTTGGATGCATCAAATTGGTTTCGCAGATCTCGCCTCGCACTCGCTTAGAGGTCGTGTCCTTTCTCTTCTCTTGCTCTTGCGGCGGACACAGTGATTCTTCATTCTCTGGTTGATGGCTTTCAAAAGTCAATTCCAAAAAGAGCCATTTGATCCCCATCAAAGTCTGCATTGAAACCCTTACACACTAATATACTTGATACTCGATCTATTTCACCGTACTACTACTTCCTGACATTAAGAAAGTTTAAAACAAGGTCCTTCAAGAAGAAAGGAAGCACATGCTTGAGACCATTACGATTCCTGTTAGTGATGGTGCACTTGCAGCTAATGTTAGCTGTATTCAGTCTCTGAGTGGTCTACCTGTTGCTGCATCATAACCGGCTGACTCCTCTATTGGTTGCTGCCGGTTTATACCTGCATTCCGATGTGGTTTGATTTAGAGAGAAATCTCAATCCAGCCTCAATATTTTGGATTGATCAGACCGCCTATTGTATAAGAGATTGCTTGCTAAAAATAGTACCGCATTTGTGCTTAAGAAAAGGCTTTCTTGTCCGGGGTCTATATCCACTTTTAATACACCACGCACCTCACTACCAAAAACTTCTCTTTCAATTCTAAACAAAGAGAAAGCTTAGGCGGCTGCTCAACGAGGAGGTTCATGCTCGTTAACTTACACTTACTTTTAGCACTTCTCTACCAGTTCTCTCTCATAGATAAGAATATCCTGCTCTTAGCACCGGTTTTCACTTCGTGTAGCAGCTTCTTCTTCTTTTGTCTACTCAAACACTTCATCCATGAGAACCCAGTTTTGATCAATGATATATTCAAAAAGTAAGAGCTACTCTATTAATCTACATACCTTGTCTCCGGCCACCACGTTTTCTCCGAAGGGTGAAGGCGGATTCTCTGAACTTAAAATAAGGGCGAAGGATACATACAATATGCCGGGTCTAAAGTGAAGTAGTACAGATACGTGAAATCAGAGAAAAACTTAGAGAGTCTCCATAATCTAGACTTCTCGGTTTCTTAATCGGTGTCTATCTTACTAAGATCTTGGTGCAGCTTAAGGTGCTTTGGTGCTCCACCCGCTCTAAGAAGTATGATTGTGATTTGCCAATACCCAAATGGGTAGTGTACTGCTCGCTCCCCTTCTTCTTAATTCAGACTTGTTTTGCACACAACCTTCCTATAACTTTCTCGACTGGATCCAACCAAAGAAGGAAGATGTATGGCCTCCCTCGAACAAAAGAAGGAAGTATGGGAGTTTACCGGTAGGCAATGACCACAGCCGAAGTAAAGTGCTCAGCTCAAAGAAAGAAGGTTGTGGGGGCTTCGAAGAGTGAATAAGTTCATTCGCAGTGATGTGTAATCTCTTCAAATAGAGAGAAGACGTGTCAAAAAGAAATGCTTTTAGGCAGGCTTACTTGCTTAGTTTGTATTTTTTATACAATCAAAGACCAAGCTCGTACGGATAGCAATTCTGGACCATAGGCATAGCAGCACATAGGTATTCTCTCTTCTTTCTCAATTCAGGGAGGACACTATCTTAATTCTTGTGAAAAGGCAAAAGCAAGTGAAAGGGCAGCAGTATTATGTGAGTTCTAAAAAGAAGGGCGAAAAAAAAGTCATGTATGATAGTGGTAAAAAGCCTTCAATAGAAGGGAATAGCAACCTGACTAGAAATTCATAGCTGATTAGCGCACGAACGAGTTGGTCAGGCTATGAATGAAGGCTACTACTCTTCATGAAGAAGGTACTAATAGCTCGCTCAGAGGTTCAGTCAAGCTCCTCACTCTTGGTTTGGCGGGGCATATTAGATATAGTAGTGGTGTTTTGAAAGCTTCTTATTTTTTCTAATACTATAGTAGGAGTAGGTCAGGTACAGCTTCTTATACTAGGGATGCTTTTTTGAATCATTGAAAAAGCTTTCAATAGTCTTAGTAAGTTTGTAAAGGAGAATACCAAGGTTGAATCGAAGATAAAAGTCAAGCAGGTCACACCGCCGATGAGTTGTGTAGGAAGGATTGCTTGTCAAGCTCTTGCGAATTTGGACTTATTATTTTGACTTATGGCTCGAGAAAACCCTTTTCTAGATTAGGCTTTTAGATCTACGAATTACGAGAGAGATCTCCGAAAGTATAAGCGAGATGCTCTTACACCGTAAAGATAGTATAAGCTAGTTCTCACTAGCCGGGCCCTTACTCCTACTACTCACCAGCCGTGCCCTTACTCCCATCTACTACTTCTTATTAAAGCTGCAAGTGCAGAGAGAATTTCACAAGCTAGGAGGAATAGAAAATCCTAACTAAGAAACAATCAATCAGTCCACTAATTACATTAAGTAAGAGTTATACTGAAATACTCGATTCAATGTACGAGTGACTCAATCCCAAAGGTCAATCCAGCCAGCCGATTTTCAACAACAAAGGAGTTCACCGTGGAAAGATAAAGTCTAATGACGTAGACATCGGTAATTCTCTCTTGGGCCAGCCACTAGAATCAGTCAATGAAAAAGCAAGCAAGGAGATGTCCTCCTTTGGACATTTATCCTATTTGTGAAATCCTTTCTATGTTTACGAGACCGGAAACCTGTCAAGTAAGTAGGGATTTCTTTCTCCCCATCCATGGTTTCTTTTACTTTTGGATAGGCGTCCGGCGATGCATACAACTATTCCTTCTTCTCCTCGGAAAGTCGATCGATTCGGAAAGAAAGCGCGGTGTAGCTGGCATCAGCATCTCTTGTTAGGTTCGCACGCACAAGGGTGGTGGGTAGGTCTCTTTACGTGTCCCATGAGGCAAGGAATTCTTCGACCAATGATATCGTGGTATCGAGTCGCCGATCGAGATTTCTCATGGCTACCCATTATTTTCGCTTGAAAGATCTTCACATGTAGGCGGAGCCGTCCCTTTTGAAAAGTGGATCTTTAGTCCATTCATTCTAAGTACTTTATTATTTATTCTATAGAATAAGAAGGTTTCGCAGCATGTGCTTCATGGCGACAAGTCGTAAAGCATGGATAGGTGGAAATGCGCTATAAAGATTCGCATCGCTCGATCAAACAAAGGGAAAAATCATCAAGAATCTGATCTTGCTCTGAATCATCTACCAAGGGTTCGCTGTCAATACAATTTGAGTTGGCCAACTCCGGTGCCTCTAAGTCGAAGTATCTCTATTGGCAAGCTCTCATTGACATAATCTGGTGTAGGTGTAGGGAGCTGACTCTCATGTGGATCAAGAAATATCTCCGTAGTGCTCGGGACAGGCCGTGAGCATCTTATCTGCTTGGATCAGGTAATGCTTCATTTCTTTTCGAAGCTCAAACACAGTGTTTTCCAATATAGAAGCGGAGTAGTTCTTGTGCAATCTAGGCATAGGGCTACTAGAATCCATCACTAAAAGAGGAGTTTTCCGAGCTCTATCGACACAACAGGACTCTAGATATTGGCAACAAAAGGGCACTTACCCCTAAACTAGATTACTCTTCTTCTTCCTATGACAAAGCGGGGCTGAAAGGGACTCTTTAAAGTACTTCAACGTTATCTTTGGACTTTCGTGTCAATCCAACTGGAGGAGGGAAATCGGAGAATAAAGAAGTCTTGCACGAGGGCGCCCTCTTTCCATGCCTTCAAATCCATTTGCCACACTTTCGGATCTCGGATATACAATGATGAATCTGACGATCTACGATCACGTAACAGCAGTAATATGAATGTCTCTCACGAGCCCCAAAGAGTCAATCAAGTATGCCTGCTTTGTTGGCACATGGAAAGGTAGAACGACCTTCCGCCATGTCAACCGCTCACTAGGCTTCTTGCTGCGGTGAAGTTGCTTCATCACCCAGCTCAACATCAGCCTCATCCCCCCCCCCATTTTAAGCTTTGGTTATAGTATCCTTTAGTTCCACTTCTTCACCGATCTCTCCCGCAATCTTCTTTCCCCACTCCTCATCCAAGTGAGGAGCTACCCAAGATCATCGAAACCCACCACACAAACCCTAACTGGCAAAACCGATCTACGAACACCAAGGGCAGGTAGAGGCGTCAGATGACAATTGAAGTAGGGGTCTGCCTCTTTCAAAGGGAAGCAAGAGTCTCATAGGGAAGGAGATCCTGCACAGACCAATCCCAATCAGGAAGAGAGTCTTGTTGTCAGTGAAAGCAATTTTTCTATGTCACATATCTGCCTATCTCGTGTTGTGAGCTATAAAGTACCCACCAGGGGGTGGACCAAGAAAGAGGCAGACGATTGGGTCCTTCCCATCTGTGATGTCAGTCTCTTTGTCATTCTTTCACCCTTGCTAAGTAGCGAAGTGAGCATACTCAAGATCCAATTCATCAATCATTTGAGTTGGTACGAACATAGGAATCCAGACTCCGCTTGATTCGATCTTCACATTCGACCTTCATCAGTCAGGAAAAAGAAGAAGGACCCACTTATTCCACTCGGAGAGACCGAACCAGGCAACAACAAAAAAGAAAAACTGAAGGAAGTTCTCTTTCCATTCCAACTAAACTAAGTGAAAAAAGGGGGAGAGCAAAACAGAAACACAGGAACAAAGAAACTATGTCCAAACCAACGAGTCCTTTGGTCGACTCTAAAGAATGTATCGAGAGTTGGGAGTTAGCCGTCTCATAGGAGTGATAGCTGGGTTTTCCATGGAGTTTCTTCGTACGATTGAAAAAAAGAGTGCTCTAGGTCGGAGAAAACAAGAAGAAGATTGTTCACCAGTCTGTCTCCCAACCTCTTTAAAGCAGCTACCTACCGTGATCTGGTCTTGGGACAGCATTGGCACCCCCGTTTGCTGGATCTTCTAGGCACTCTAAAGCGCTTCCACGAGAGACAGATGGACTTTGAGTTATAGACGGAGAAGAGCCTTTAGAGGATCAAGAGTGATTCCTCAATAAAACAAATGGGATTTTGAGGAGGGCTGAACGTGATGTCTTGAAGGGTTCGCTTTCGCTGATCGGCGCCATCTTTCCTGCTGTGAATTTCCCTGGTCGGGAGGGCCCTTTCCTTCTACCTCATTGAACCCATTCACCACTAATTGGATCACTCAAAGCTAAAGACCAATTCCTTCCTTTTAGGTGGTCTAGGTGGCTGGGATACTATGCCCTTCTTTTTAGAGGCTCAAAGACGAGTTCTTTGAAGGAAGCAAAAGAACCCATGTGTCTCGGATGAAGTCTACCCTCTTTTGTGCGGGAAGAAGAATGAGATCCAACTCAAAGTCAAGGAAAGCGGCCTAGACCACTGACTTTTGATGGAAGGCTTCGAACATGGATTGGTGCGATAAAGACAATTTTTGGCGAATCAAATATTTTCTTAGAGCACTAGACCTTCTCTCTTTCAGGATTGATTCCCACTCTTTGCCTCGATAGCAGGCTTGGCCCATGAGACCTATTGTCTTATTGTCTGGCTCACTTCACTACTTTGGAGGATGGGTTTTTCCCTTTTGGTTCGCAAACGCTCTAACCCATCGAGAAGCTACATCCAAATTGTAGTTGATGTGAGCACTTCCTCGAGGCGAGGCTTTTTCTACAAAAGGGTGGGAGCATAAAATGTAGGTGAGTCAATTGCGTGTGGCCTTCAAGTATTTCGTATTGTAACAATATTAGATCGGCATCCAAACAAAGGTGCATGTACGGTTCCTAAGGGATACAATTTTGTCCTAATCATCAAGAAAGATGAAATAAGTTGATAGCGCGATCTCGTACTAACACATACTCTCTAAATATTTCAGAACTTGCATGCGGCCTTCAAGCCACAACCGCGGTATGAGTTCTGATCTCAGACTTTGGTTTGGGGGCTGCTGGCCCCTTCGCGTCGACAAGGAAACTCTGGACGACATTGGGTTTAGAATTCGAATAAAACGAAGACCCTATCGAACAAATAGAGGAAAGGGCGGAAAGGGGAAAAAGTAAAGTCTAAGTGACATATGGCACGAAAAGGAAATCCAATTTCGGTAAGACTTGATCTGAATCGTAGTTCAGATCCAAGTCGGTTCAGTGAGGGCGACCGCGAAAGTCACCAAATGGGTTCGGTCCGTCTTTTCCTGATCTTTGTTTGTCCCCCAAAAAGGCGTGAGAGGACGTTGCAGATGTCCAGACGGACAAGACTTCTTCTAACGCTAGAAGACCACAGGAAGAAACCGGACCGAGCATGTCATGAAAGACGACACGGGCGGGCGTGCTTCGACCGTGTCTCCGGGCACGCTTGAATGTAGATATCATGAACGCGAGGATAAGGATACCAGGCCGAGAAACCCGGCAAGTACTCCCTAATGTGCCGATCGCTAGCGCATCCAGGCCCCGACGCCTAGCTCTGCTGGAGAGGCCGTCACGATCTGAAAAGTGCGTCTGCGGTTCGGATAGACTGATTCTGCGAACTCCTAGCCCTGGAATCAATAAAAAAACAAGTGCTAAGTTTCATTTCAGATCAGTGAATAAACCAAAAAAGAGACCTTTCTCGCTCGACGCCACCCTATGCTCCGCTTCAACAAATGAGAGTTTTTGGTGGAACTGGTGAACCATGCGAGCTGGTTAGATGCGTGGGGCAGAGGGCTCGTAGTACCAGATAGCGCAGCTATGCAGTGGAAGGGAAGGAGCCTAAATTGACCCCCTTCTTTCTTTTTTATTCAAAGACACAAAAGCAAGCACAAAAGAGATTGGACTCTCGGATGAGACTAAGCAGCTACCGTTCCGACGCGCCCCTGACCCTATCTTGATTCAAACCGAAAACCCTCTCTAAGGTGGAGCCTAGTTGAAGCTGTCATTCAAAGAATAAATGGGAATCCAAATCCACTTTTAAGGATATAGATGAAGTCTCGCTCAGTAAAGAGAGTTGTAGATTCATAGAAGAGGATCAGAGTATGCGCGCTACAAAAGGCAGCTAGCCAATGAAAGTAAGTGGAAAGAATATAGTACTTTTGTACTGACCCCTCCGAGGCCCCCGGTTGTTTTGGCGCGCCCTACCCCAACGCTATACTATTGCCTTTTTAGCCTACGCTTGCTGCTTGCAACATGGATTCGATAGATCTATCGAATCCATGCTTCCCCCGCACCGAAGCGAGACTCTATCCAGATCTCAAAGAATAACGAGCTAGGCGGCCGGCGGGCAAAGAAAGGGGGCCGGGCGTTTACTTGAAAATGACAACCGCCTGTTCCAGCAGCGGGGCCTTGCACGAAAGCAAACCTACGATTAAGTAGCAGTTGCTTTGCTGATGGGCCCAGATGAGGGGGGCATTGTCCTCGTTCTTACCAACCTCGGTGTGTACATCTAACTTATTATCTTCTTTTTTCATGCAAGCCTGACCTCAGCTGTCCATTTCTTATTCATTCAGGGCGCCCCTAGTGGACTTGGCGGTGCTCCTTTCTCAAACCAGAACAACTCTAAACGTTAGGGAAAATAAGGGAAGACCACCCGAGCGAACCGACCGAAGGGACTTTACTTATCCGAACCGAACGTTAGCGGCTTAAGCTAAGCCTATCACGAGCTGCGTTGCTGCTTGATCGGCGGGGAGGAAGATCTCAAAGTATGGGACAAAGGATCAAGCGCTTTGACTTTGCTTTGTCCCCCGAGATCCACCACAGGTTGGGTTTGAGAGCCGTGTGATGGGTGACTATCTAGCACGGTTCAGAGAGCACGTGTATGTAGTCTGCGCTGGTGAATGGAAGCCCCCGCCGCAAAAAAAAGAAGCGGCTCTTCCCACAGCTCTGTCATCATTGACTCTATTTATTATTATGGTAAATCATTGTATCAAGATGTCAATCTTAGATCTTATTTTAGTTCGATACGTCCACCTACGAAACTCGCCCTTGGCTTTCATCTCGGTAGGTGTATTATTCTACATTTTCCCAAAAGGACATTCATTCATTTCTTTCTTCCCGGGCGATCACCACGACTAAAACGAAAACAAGACAAGAAATCAAGACCCGTACTACAGGAAAAGGGCTTGTGGCCGACATTTGGGAAAGTCGGGCCGATCGGGTGTCTTCATTCAAGCGAGGGTACAGAGGAAGAACGAAAGGAAGTGAGAGGCGGGGCAGGAAAAGAGTCGAGTCGATCGACCGGGAGAAGCAAAACGAAACCGGATTTGGCCGAAAAAGATGCAACGTTATGGATACCATGACCGATCACCATCGAGAAAGAAGAATTTTGATAAATCACTTCGGGTGAGCGGGGCCTTCAAGCGGCCTCAATACGCCGGGGTTGTAAATGACATACCTTTCCTTATGGGAAATGCCGCCTCCTTACTAAAAAGGAATAGAATCAAGTTATTTTTACCAAAGAAGTCCCGCTCTGACGGCCCGATGAGTCATCTACTAAAAAGGACCCTCCCCGCTGTGTGCCCCTCCTTGAATTATTCGGCCATGCAATACTTTTTAAATACTAAGAATAAAATGCATTTCGACCCCGTCCTAGTTCTCAATCATTTCATGGCACCGAGTGTGGCTGAACCATCTACGATGGGGGAGCGAAGGGAGGAAGCTTAGATAAGAGAATACGCTCTCGCATCGCTTTTTTTTAGAAAGCTCTACCAGCGAGAAAAAGTGTTTGGCCCGAGCCAAAAAGAGGTTGATCCACTTCATTCGCCAAGCGAATGATCCGCTTCAAGGAACAACAAAACCACCATATCGCTCTTTCCTTTCTTCGGTGCTACCTTCTTTTTTCCAAGGGATGGGGTTGGGGTGTATAATAATCCTTTTTTTGAGTATGCCCGGAAACAACTCCTAGCTCAATTTAGGATCAAATGTAGGAACCTCATGGGTAAGGATAAGGTAATGGAATTGATAGACCTAGGTAGGATAGGAAAATTGATAAAGGGAATAGAGATGATGATAGATATCATACTGAGAAAGAGGATAATTCCGTACGGGTACAACTCTTATTTGAACGAAGTGCAAAAAATGCGATCTTTTTTGTCTAATAGAACAAACACTAATACCTTAATTGAGTCGGTAAAGATCAAATCTGTTTATCAAAGTGCTTCTCTGATTGCTCAAGACATCTCTTTTCAACTGAGGAACAATCCAATCTCATTTCGTTCCATTTTTAGTAAAATAGTGAAGGATATTCCATTAATAATGCCAAAAGGGGTGGAGGGGATACGTATTTGTTGTTCTGGTCGATTAGGGGGTGCGGAAATAGCTAGAACTGAATGCGGAAAGTATGGAAAAACATCTTGTAATGTATTTAACCAGAAAATCGATTATGCTCCTGCGGAAGTATCTACTGTGAACGGAATTTCAGGTGTCAAAGTGCGGATCTCATATAGTCAAAATAAGAAGGGATGTGCTATATCCGAAACGTACGAAATATAGTAAATATTTTAAATGCACATGTAGTAGGGGTCGCGAACCGGATGGTACACAACTTGGTTTTGGAACATATGGCACCAAAAGTTGTAGAGCTGGTCGTCTTTCATATCGAGCCATTGAAGCAGCGCGTCGGGCTACAATCGGACCATTCCATCGTGCTATGAGCCGACAATTCCGAAGAAATTGTAAGATATGGGTAAGAGTTCTCGCAGATCTTCCTATTACGGGGAAACCCGCAGAAGTTCGAATGGGAAGAGGAAAAGGAAATCCGGTAAGACTTGATCTATCATCTTATTCTTTTGGTTTCTTTTTGGGGGGACTGATAATAGTTCTCATTGTGATTGTGGCTGTGGTTTTAGATCCCTCTTTGATCGTGACAGATCAAGCTAGGGAACTAATCATGGAATGGATTCTCTCGCTTACCCAATCTGTTTATCACATTCTACGGGCCCTTTTCGAAGAAATGCAGAACACCTTGAGTGGATGGGAGCGCTATGCCCCCCTGGTAGGAACAGAGCTGCTGGCAAAAAAAACTCCTTCGCGTTCGGAGGAGGAAACCTCCAAGGCAGCATACATTCATCTAATGCTATCAGATGAGAGTGATAGTGAGAGCGTTAACCAACAAAGGGGTGGGAGCAATGCGCCTCCTTTAACTATTGACTTGAACCGACCGGCTCAGGATCAGGAAGATATTCGGCAATATGCCGAATCAATAAAGGAATTTCGGATTGATGAGCAACTCGAGAATTTCAAAAGGAATGATTCCACTTCCCCGCTCTATGATCAATTATGCGCCTACGTCGGAGATGCTGATGTTGTTAAACACCAGTGTATCCGAGAGATCTCAGAGAACTTTCATGCAACAGACGCTGGGTTAATTGATTTCGTCAATCAGACGGATGACACTGAAGGGCAAAGAAGAGTCATATGGGATCTTATCAAGCTTCATTTCCAGGATGAGCTTGATAAGATCCCACCCGAACTACAACAAAATGAAAATCCAGAGGAGGAATGAATGGTATGGTAGCCATCATCATCATTCTCTTTTTTGTAATAAAGATAAAGGGCTTGCTTCATTTGAAGAGTTAGTTGGCCGGCCTACCGGCCCGCAGATGTAGAGACAGAGATAGAGGTTGCCTCTCTTCTTGAACTGCGAGATCAAAGGGACGCTTGGAAAGAAGAGAACGCACGGCTCTTATCTGGTTCGAATCCAGTTCGTCCCGGTCGGCCACAAAGACTACACCAAACTACACTAACTGTGAGTTTATGAAAGCGCAAAAAAAACGATAACTATATATGGGAATATGAAAGCAAGAACTACTAATTGTAAAAATTACAATCGAAAAGCCCCGGTAGAAAACCAGCTATCGTTTCATATATGCGCTAGCATATATATAGTATCCTATCCCCCTCAATCTCAGGAGTCGCTTTCTCTATGCCCGACTTACGAGCTCTTTGCTTATTATTTATCGGGTGGGATGAAGGTCGAAATGTCTAGTTTGAATTGCTTATGCTTATATAGTTTGAATCGCCTAGCTTCATACCAAGGTTGTTCTACAAAAGAACCAAGTAAGAAAGTAAGCCCGCTCAATTGAAATAGCTTCCTCGCTCGCATTCGACACCCATGAAACTATGGATACGATAGACTCGGGAGGGGTAAAGGGTTACTTTATTTGGGCTGCTAAGTCTTTCTTGTTGATTCCGGAAATAAAGAGGACCTTCTTAATCCTTCGTGCTCCACACCCGCCTCACTGGACCTATCCATTCGAGCTCTCTCCTCTAATCCTGCATATATATATATATATATATATATATATATATATATATATATATATATATATATATCATCGAATGTCTCACAACCAACACCATTAATTATTCACACATACACATGTATATATATATATATACAATTTCTCCTACATGTTGCCTTGGTGCCTTCGGAGCACGATGACAAGTGGTTCACGGGGGCGGTAGCGGGTAATAGTATTCTCCTTGGGGATCTATGACCTGGTCGAGCAAAAATCCCGCTATTTCCTCTTGAAGTGCTAGTATGCGGTCCGTTGGTAGGAACTGCTCCCGCACCTCTCTGAACTATTAAGAAGGAGATCAATATGCATGTGTATTAGTTGTGTGACTAGATATCGATAATGGTGTGAATAGTGTTCTGACAAACGTACCAAGTCCTGTCTTTGAAATCTGCTCCTTTCGGACGCCATCATGCGAATGTTCTCGCAAACGTAGTATGCACACAGATCATTTCGGCGCCGCTTTGTGGCCTTTACGAGAATGGAATTGAATCAGATAATAATTAATCAAGCATGATAATTAATTAATGGTATTGAAACAAGAATTAAAGAGATGGTAGCTAGCTAGCTAGCTACTACTACTTAATTACTTACCTTTGGTCGATACCAAAACTACTTTTTTGCCCATTTGCCTGGAGTCACCTTGATGAACTTTGCCCAAGCCCTGCCCGCCGGCAAAGAAAATTAATAAAGGGGCTATTAAATAGTTCATATCAGGAAATGACGAACTAAATAGGCCGATATATAGTTAATAATGATTGAAATTACCTGTTGACTATCCCCTTCAAGATGGTGTAGTCACTTTCTTTTTTAAGTAGTGAGCCCAGTACTTCAACTTTTCCTTCGTCAACTTTAATGTCTAATAAGATCCAATGAAACTGCATGCGCTGCGCTTGCATCTTAATTGCTGGCATGTGCATAACACTAATCAACTACTATAAACCCTATACACTTAATTATTAACATCTAACTAGCTAGTAAGCAAAAACAGAATTTATAGTACAAGACGAAGGTGACTCACGAGGAAGTTGTAACAGTAGTATATCTTCATTGGTATTGAGGCGCTTGAAGAACTCTAGAATGCTTTCCTCTAAACTTACTCGACAACTTGGAATATTCCATGTGTACTCATTAATGGTATTGGGTCAATGAACCCAATGCCATAGCGTCCAGATTTTTTCATTTCATACATCTTCATCCTGCATATAATACCACAGAAAAGAATATAGTGAGGATAATTACATGTAATGATTGATCAAAATGATCACTACAGCTAGCTTGAGACCTAAATTACAGAAATAAATCACTTACAGACAATAGCAACTAACGATAGATTTGTCGAGTGCGTCTTGATTGTATAACTGAAATAGTTCTGAATACTCAACGGACAGAGCTTTCTCACGGAAGTAATGCTCCTCCTTGACATTCACCATGAGGGACTCTCGACTGGTAATCTTGGTAATGTTCATGTACCTACAATTCATACATTCTCGTTGGGAGGTTCTTGACCTTGTCTGGCTCGACCAAAGGTTGGCCCCGGACATATTTCCGTTTTATTTCCTCCTCTCTAAGTGGAGACATGGGCTCGATTTCGAGGAGTTGTCCAACGGTGATCTTGAGCTTTTCAGCCTGCATTATATGCTCCTCGGTTATTACCACATCGCCCAGCCGGAGAACGTTAACGGTTTTCCCACAATAATATTGGGCGCGCATACTCTCATGTGTTGTTGGCACAACAAGCGGGGGGATCGATTGCGCCGCCTGTTCTCCCAGATGGGGAACGGTTTTCCCGCATTTTTTGACAGCTGCTTGTTGGCTCGAGCTCAAGCTCGCTTCCTTCTGTAGTCGTGCTCGATGTAGCTTCCTGAGTTGGCGCTCATAGTCTGAGTCAATAGGCTTGGGAGCTGGTTTTCTTGCCATATGAATAAAGTGGTCGATAACTTTCTCAGGCACTTTCTCCCTTGGCAACGGTGCCGGTTTTGGTTCAAAATGGGTGTCCACTTGGGCCCGCACTATGGCTGCGTTTTGCTCCTCGGTCATGTCGTAAGGACTCTGAGGAAGAGGAGCAAGGCTTGGACCATATTTATATCGCTTGTCTCCGCATGTACTTCCTGTACTACCTCGACTCGTACCGCTACACACCATAGTTGCGGCGTGTCTCTTCTGCGATTTTGAGACGGCGGAGACAGTGACGTGGTTGAGTTGGAGCAGGAGGAGTGGCTTTACGTTGTGCGGACTTGAAGCGGGAGGTGTGGCCCGACACGGTGTCGACATGAAACAGGAGGAGTGGCTCGACGCTGTGCTGCACTTGAAGCAGAGTTCCGCTCCGCGCTCGTGGACTTGGAGGAGGAGTCGGCTCACGCGTTTGTGGACTTGGAGGGTGGGAGTCTCACGACTCGATGGCGGACTTCAAGGAGGAGTCGGCAGACGCGGTGTCGGTGGACTTCAAATATGACGCAATCCTTTCTCCATAGGATGATACGATGTATGGCCTCTCCCAAGCGCTCGCCGTCACCTCCAGAATGACAAGTTGTAGCCCGAATATGGGTCCACAACTTCATCAACCAAGACACGAGCATAGCCCATCGAATCGGGCTGCAATGGAAGGTTGCTTCGGGGGTAATTGTAAAAGCAACGACGTCCGCCACCTTTATGGATATGTTCTTCATTTTGGAGTGTAGCTCAGAGTTAGTGTTCTCTATGATGTCATCCACAGGGTATGTATCCAGCAGTGTGTCGCCCGGGGTGGAACCAATGCTGCTTCTCGGCATGGATGGGATGGTGCTATCCAATGCTGGATGATCATCCGTTTGCTACTGCCGCTGCTGAGACCCCCTTTCTTAGCTAAGTGAGTCGATCTGCTGCTGCTGCTGCTGGAATTTGAGTGCCAAGTCAGCGTGCCATGCTTCTAGGCCTTGAAGGCGTTCTGCGTCCTGCTTCCTCTGCTCCTCCTCCAGCTTCCTCTTCTTCTCCTCCTCCATCTTCTTTCTTGCACGGGTCCTGTAGTCGTCGTTCCATTCGAAAATCCTCATACCGGGAATAACGCCTTGCCTCGTGTTCTTCCCGGTGTTCGGATTTCAGTGCGATAAGCTCGCCGTTCTCTCTGTTGGGCATGAACACCCCTTTCGGCATTTTCTATTGCGCCAAGTATCTTTTCTTCGACTCCTTTTAGACTTGCCTTCTTGAAACCAGGCTCATCTTGGTCCAACGCCCCCATGCGCAAAGAACCAAGTTTTGCACCTGGTGGGCCAGCTCCTAGTAACCGGAGTGACCCTCGCATCCTCCATATGCTCAGACTTATCCCACTTAGGCATTCCCACCACGTAGCCACCTGGACCGAGCCTATGGAGCTGCGTCTTTTTGCGGCATTGGCCTTGTTTTTTCTCGACCGTTCCTTAGATAATTCTGATTCCTTGAATTTCACAAATCGCCCGATGTTCTCTTTGCTTCTCCAAATGTTCCCTTGAATTCTGGAGTCTTCCTTTACTGCGAGGTAGTTGGCCCATACAGTTTTCTTGTGGGTGTTGAATGCAATTGCCATCTTCTTAAGAGCAGCATCCTTGACTTTCTGCACATCGCATCGGTGAAATAATCTGGTAGGGTGAAATGTTCCATCGAGATTCCCAAAGTTTTTTTTCTCCGCCGTCACCCAAGTAACATCCGGACGCTTAGTTTTTGGTTCTTTCCATTCTTGAATGGAGATAGGAGTTGGTCCTTCACAAGAACTCTGACCGACGCCAACTTGTTCGCAATGTTCTTAGGCATGAGGGTTCGCCACTAGCTTTGACGGAGTCGATGTTGTACTTTAGACCCTCCTTCAACTTTTTGGCCGGGCCTCGCTTTGTCCTGCTATCTGCAGAAGCAGATTTGCTCGATCCGGGGGGCTGAAAGAAGAAAGATCGATTCGTTAATATATCTTCAAATAAAAAAACATGTGATGATCACCAGATGCCTGCTTATATAAATATACCTCGCCGGTAGTCTTTGTTATTTCAAGATCAACATTATTATCTGTGTCATCATAAACATTGTCTGCGTCATCATAATCATGATCATAGTTCATGACTTCATTAGCTCGGTCGTGGAGATCGAATATCTTATCATCACCCTCTCCGGTAATGTTCAGATATTGGGAGCCGTCATCTGCTTCATTCAGATCATCTAGCCTGCAAGGGCTGCGTATGATCTCGAACAATTCCTCTTCTCTCTCTGCTGGGATTGTCCGCCATAGCTTTTACTTAACTAATACAGAAGAAATATAAAACAATTTAGTATTCAAATTACAATGCATGGCTGCAATCAATAAGGAAAAACTGAATCATATAGTACATAATATGCATCGTCTCGATTAATATATAATCTCAATACATCGCCTCGAATAATATATATAATCTCAAATACATCATCTCAATATTATATATCGAATACATCACGGCTAGGTACCTAATAAAGATCGAATACTACAGAATAATCTAGGCCACTCGCGGTTCTCGGGCGGCGTGGCGGTGGACACCCAAAGAGAAGGAACCATCACAGATCATATCTCCGGTCATACGCCCAAAGAACCTGCCAAGTATTGGAGAACTCGACATCCATAGCACCCATGTAGCGATGGGCGTGCTCGCCCTCCTCCTCGATAAGGCGACGACGACCTCCGACGGGCCAGCTCTTCAGACCGAATGTGGCCCATGCGAACGCCACCAAAGGAGATCGTGGTCGACGACGTGACCCGAGGCAGGGTTCCACACCAGCGACGCCCCTCCAAGTAGCACCTCCAGTGCCAGCCAGCGGAGCCAGTCCCGGACATGGGTCAGCCGGACATCGTCGTGAACGGGTCAACAGCGAGGATGCGGGCCGGGAATCATCGAGAACAAATACTATATGCCCGCAAAAAGTAACATTTTTAAATGATTGGATTGTGATAACTAAAATTCTATATGCAAATTCTAACAATTTCACATTAATCTAATTCATCTAACTAAAACTAATTCTAAAATTTCTAACATTTATATATATATAACTAACATTTCTAATATTTCTATAACTAAAAAACAGAAAAATTGCTAACATTTCTATAACTAACAACAAAAAAATTACAACATTTCTATAATATTTCTATAACTAAAAACAGAAAAAAAATCTAACACTTCTATAGATATTTCTATAACTAAAAAACAAAAGAATTTCTATAACTAAAATTTATAACTAAAACTAATGTGTGTGTGGGGGCATGGCGGTCAGGCAGGAGCTCACCCAGGCGAGGCGACGGGACGAAGACGGTGGTGATGAGGACGATGGGGACGGGCGGCGGCGACGGGGACAGGACGGGCCGAAAGGGACGACGGACGACGGGCGGGCACGGCGACGGGCGGGCGAAGCGACGAGGACGATGGGGATGGGGACGGCCAGGCAGCGACGGCGACGGGGCGGCGATGGGCGGTGATGGGGACCGTGAACGGGCGGCGATGAGGGGCGCGACGAGCAAGAGGAGAAAGAAGGAATGAGAGATGAGAAACTGAATTTTTTGAAGTGCTTTTTTATATAGAACACCCTTTAGTACCGGTTCGAGCCACCAACCGTACTAAAGGTCTGTTTTGGCCAGTGCCAAGCGGGAAGCATGCCCCCTTTAGTACCGGGTGGTGGCACCAACCGGTACTAAAGACCCCCTCTTTAGTACTGGTTGGAGTCACGACCCGGTACTAAAGGTGGTGCGCTGGCGCAGGTTCGGTGCGGCAAGTTTAGTCCCACCTTGCTAGCCGCCCAGTGCGGTAGCTCTCTCGAGCTCCTCTCCAAAGCGAGCCTACTAGGCCTGCTTGTTCTCTGGCCCCCTGTGGGCCTACTGGGCCTTTGCGGGCGTGCATGTTGGCCCAAGAACACGTTGGGTTTCTAGTCGATGCAGGCCGCCTGGCCCAAGAGGGCGGGCTTTTTTATTTTCTTATTATTTTTTTTGCTTTATTTATTTTTGTTTTATTTCGAACCAACCGCTAAAAGTCCTCATTTGTTCATGTGTAATCCAGTCGTTAGACTGCTCCGCGTGTTTGGAGTATAGAAAATTCTTGTGTTCCTCCATATACTAAGTAACCGAGGCGGAATTCTATAGAACTGTGTAGTGTGCTTCAGTGAGAGAATGCCCGTACATACATATTATTTGATCCCCTCCTAGCGTGCCTTGTCCTTCCAGTCTGCCCTTATGTCGCGATTCAGGAACACCAATCAGCTTAAGGTCAGGAATAAAGTCAATACAAAACTCAATGACCTCCTCATTTTCATGGCCCTTCGAGATGCTTCCTTCCGCCTAGCACGCTTATGAACATATTTCTTCAAGACTCCCATGAACCTCTCAAAGGGGAACATATTGTGTAGAAATACAGACCCAAAACGTTAATCTCTTTGTAAAGGTGAACTAGGACGCAAGGCCATGATGTTGAAGAAGGATGGTGGGAACACCAACTCAAACCGACAAGACATTGCACCAAATCATTTTGTAACCTTGGTATGATTTCTGGATCGACACCTTTCGAGAGATTGCATTGAGGAATGCACATAGCTTCACAATGGCTAATCAAACGCTTTTTCGCATAAGCCCCTCAATGCAACCGAAGCGCTTGTATCATAATCACGTGGTAGTCATGAGACTTTAGGTTCTGGAACTTTTTCTCTGCCATATTTATTGTTCCCTTTATATTCGATAAGAAGCCAGACGGTACCTTCATACTGAGCAGGCATTCAAAGAAGATTTCCTTCTCTTCTTTGGTAAGAGTGTAGCTGGCCTGACCTTGATGTATGCCGTATTTTCCGTGCATACGTTGTTGGTCCTCCCTGCCTCTCGTGTATCTTTTGTCTTCCCATACACGCCCAAGAAGCCTAGCAGGGTCACGCAAAGATTCTTCGCCACGTGCATCACGCCGACAATGGAGCGGACCTCTAGGTCTTTCCAATATGGCAGGTCCCAAAATATAGATTTCTTCTTCCACATGGGCAAGATCCGTCGTGGTCCTTCGAATAGGTTGTCCGCCAGACCCTTTCCAAAGATTACCTTCAAATCCTTGACCATATCATGTACATCAGCACCAAGACGGGTGGCGAGGCTTCGTCCGTAATCCGCCTCACCTTTGAAATGCTTGCCTTTCTTTCTTACGGATGCCTACTCAAGAAATCGACGATGTCCTGTGTACACATTCTGCCTACAACTATCCAAATATATATTGTTGGTATCATCCAAACAGTGTGTGCATCCGCTGTATCCCTTGTTTTGTCTGTCCCGAAGGTTACCGAGAGCAGGCTAATCATTGATGGTCACGAACAACAACGCCTTTTAGGTCAAATTCTTCCTGCTTGTGCTCATCCCACGCACATACACCTTTTTCATTCCATAGATGTAATAGTTCTTCAACTAATGACCTTAGGTACACATCAATATCGCTGCCGGGTTGCTTAGGGCCTTGATGAGCACCGCATCATAATGAACTTCCGCTTCATGCACAACCAAGGAGGAAGGTTATACAAACATAGAGTCACAGGCCACGTGCTATGGTTGCTGCTTTGCTCCCCAAAAGGATTAATGCCATCTCGCGCTTAGACCAAACCATACGCCTTGGGTCACCCGCAAACTCCTCCTTGTACTTTCTCTTGATTTTCTCCACCGCAACCCATCAGCGGATACTCTCAACTTTCCGCCTTTTCTTACGGTCTTCTCCATGCCATCGCACGCTTTCGCATGCTCTTTTGTTTTGGAACAAATGTTTCAACCGTGGTATTATAGGAGCATACCACATCACCTTGAAGGAATCTTCTTCCGGGCACTCGCCGTCGACATCACCGTGGTCATCATGATCGATCTTGTAACGCAATGCACCGCATACCGGCAAGTGTTCAAATCCTCGACTATCTCATGTAGAGGATGCAATCATTAGGGCATGCATGTATCTTCTCGCACCTCTAACCCTAGAGGGCGATAACCTTCTTTGCTTCATACGCATTCTCGGCAATTCATTATCCTTGGAAGCATATTCTTTATCATTACCAAAGAACTTTCCAAATCCCTTATCGATACACCATTCTCGCCTTCCATTGCAGCAATTCCATGTGGTGCCCAACTTTTTTGCCAGCTTCGCATTCGGGTACAACAATATCCTCTAACATGCGCTGCAACTTCTTCTTCTCCAAATCACTTATGAAGTTTCTTCTTTGCATCGGCAATGGCCCGACCTAGATCATCGGCGGCTCATCTGATGCCTCTTCTTCAGCTTCTTCCTGCATTACCGGCTCAGCTTCTTCCCCCATTGTTGTATCATCGTATGCAGGGAACCCATGGCCAGGATAGCTGTCATCATCCTCTTCTTCTTCATTGTCGTCCATCATAACCCCTCTTTCTCCATGCTTGGTCCAAACATTATAGTGGGGCATGAAACCGGACTCAAATAGGTGGACGTGAATCGTTCTTGATGTTGAGTAATTGTGACCATTCTTACAGCCAGCACATGGACAAGGCATAAAACCATCCGCTCGCTTGTTTGCCTCTCGGCAAGTAGAAAAGTATGCACGCCATTAATGAACTCGGAGAGCATCGGTCATCATACATCCATTGTCACCATCTTCATTACACAACAATCAAAAAGACCAAATTAATACAAGTTCATACATAAAGTTCATACATATATATAGTTCATACAACACTTAAATGCAACAAACAAATAACTCTCTAGCTAAAGCATTTAAATGCAACAACAAATGCGATCAAGATTGCAACTAAGGTAACAATTGATCCAACAGATAATGATACCAAGCCTCACTATCAATGGCATATTTTCTAATCTTTCTAACCTTCAAGCGCATTTTCTCCATCTTGATCTTGTGATCATCAATGACATCGACAACATGCAACTTCAATTCCAGCTTCTCCCCTCAATTCTTTTCAATTTTTCTTTCAAATACTCATTTTCTTTCAACTAAATTTAACCTCTCGACAATAGGGTCGGTTGGAATTTCCGGTTCACATACCTCCTAGATAAAAATATCCATGTCAACTTGATGGGCATAATTTGTGATAAACACGAAATGCAACAACTAGTTTTAAAAGAAAATATACCACATCTGAATCATAACAAGGACGAGGGCCGACGGGGACGGATATCAAAACCATGGCACTATGTATAACAAACAACATACGGGTAAGATAATTATACGAGTAACTGTATATCCAAATCACAAAAACATCAATTTGGTAATGTAAAACATTCATCAACAAGAGCCTCACCACAAGGTGGTGCCGGCGACGGGACGGTGCGGGCGATCGACGGTGGTTACGACGGAGATTTAGAAGGCACTAAGTAAACCACACCTACATATGCAAACTAAGTGTTATTTTTGACCTCAAATTGCATATAAATCAAATACTAGCACATATAATTCCTCCCAAATTACTAAACTCACAAATTAATCACTATACAAAGCATTGCAAGAGCTAATCTAGCAATGAGAGATGAAAGGACAAAGTTTCTAACCTTTGTGATCATTTGAATGGATGGGGCCTTCAAATCTTGACAAATTTTGGGCAAAATGTGATGAGCTTGAGGAAGAGGGGAAGAAAAGAGGAGGAGAGGGAAAGGGGAAGAACAGAGCGAGCTCGGGTGGACGAAGGGTTTATTTAGGATTTACCTTTAGTACCGGTTCATACCACAAACCGGTACTAAAGGTGCTGGATGGGCCCCACCGACAACATCTTGCCGCCACTCATTTTAGTACCGGTTCGTGGCACTAACCGGTGCTAAAGGTTTGCCATGAACCGGTATTAATGAGAGCGGCCGGCTAGCCATTGGAACCGGCACTAATGAACACATTAGTGCCGGCTCAAAATCAAACTGGCACTAATGTGCTTCACATTTGACCCTTTTTTCTACTAGTGTTCTTATGTATGGCTAACTTCTGTTTGATGTTATAGGAGGACAAGTTCAAGAGGCCGCTCTCAGATATTGAGTCGTGGAAGCTAGCCTGTGCATGGAGTGATCACAAGGAAGGCGAGAGCGAGTACTACGGCAATACCGAGAACCTAGAGGCTTACAAGGAGCGTTTGAGAGGTTGCATCCTGGTCCGGATGCTCCTAACTTCGTCCAGTCTTAGCTCGGCGAGATGGCAGTGGTGGCCATCCAGCCGAAGAAGCTTCGATGGCTTGATCACTCCTTCTATGTCCTACACACGGCTCCGAGCTACCAACCCGAGCCCGATCGGCAAGATGCACCATTTGCAGCCTAGTTTAGCCATCCGCATGTTGTAAGTATTTCCTTATCTACTTTCTTTCTCACTTTCTCACTTTATTTTCAGCATTGCCCACTTAGATACAACCTAAATTTTGTAGGGATATAAGGCCTTTGTCGAGCTTAAGCATGTTGAGGTGCGGAGTAATTGCAACGAGTGAAGGCAAACGAGGATTACAACCATCGATGATGGTGGTTACTTTGACCACTTAGAACCAACCTAATTTTTCCACTTTCATTGCTTTTGGCTATGTGGTCGGCTATGCATAACAGCACGGATCCACCACCAATTGGACCCCCCACCACCACCACCACCTTCGGAGCATCCCCACGTGCCCATCGCTCGATGAATGGGTGGCGCTTAGGCACCGGACCCGTTAGTACATTGCCTAACTATTCACCAACTAGTTCTAGTTGATTCAATATTACCATATTTACCCTTACAATCTCTTTCATAGGGAACCGCAGCATCGACTCGCTTCGAGAGCCCGGTCACTCCGATCTAGCTAAGTGGTGCTGATCTTGGCGGCAGCCAGACTATCGATCGAACGATGATATTTCCATGTCTTGCAACACTTTCCATGTTTCATACTTCTTAGCGTTCTTTAGATGATGATGATGATGTCCATGCATGTCTCATACTTATGTTTATGAAGTTTCGATGATGATGTTGATCTTTAGATGATGGTGATGATGTTGATCTTTAGATGATGATGATGATGATGATCTTTAGATGATGATGATTATGATGTTGATCTTTGGATGATGATGATGATGATGATGATGATGATGATGATGATCTTTCATATTTCTGTCTATATATGCTTTGATATGATTTAAATGTTGTCTAAACGAAAATTGAAAAAACAGAGAAAATTAAAAAACAGAACAGAGCTATGCCTACGGCCAGGCCGTCGGCATAGCCAAGGCTAGGAGAAACCATCGCGCAACACGTGGCATGGGTATGTTGATGGCCAGGCCATTGGCATAGAGGGAAGACCTATCACATAGCGACGGTGTGGGCGGCGGACGACGTCGGTGTTGACGCTCAAAAATGGCATGATCGGAAAGAGTAGCTTGAGTCTATAATGGAATGAGGTTAAAATTATGAGTTTATGTCACCATTTGATGGCCTTCACAAGATGATCGAAATAAATACGAAGATGGACCAAAAGGAGCTCAAGTGCAAAAATATGACAATTTCGAGATACCCGTGTTGACACCTGATTAAAGAATGGAATGAAACCTAACCAAGACGGCCTCTGATGGAAAAAGTTACAACAGAAAAGTTCTTCGCCTCATCGAAACGATCGATTTTGATATAAAAATCGTTCCAATCCGAGTTCGTATGCAAAAGTTAGAGCCATCAGAATACAGCCCTGTCAGGAGGCAAAAAATGGCGCGCCCCACCAGACACCCTGTCTGATGGGTAGCGCGAGGGATAGCCTGTTTTGCGCGACCGATTTGACCCTCAAGATGACCTCTGATCAAAAAACGTTCAACATAAAAGTTGTTCATCTCGTCGAAACGGTCAAGATTGCTTTTGGGCTCGTTTCCATCCGAGATCGTTTACCACCACAAAAAAGACCCGCAAGGTGCAGCCAGTTTAAACCGAACAGTTTTGGAAAGTTCGGGCAAAACCAATCCGAATTTGGCTAGGGTTTTGGACGTGAATCCAAGCCTTTTCCTTGCACGGGAAGTCCAGCCGCCTCTTATATACCTAAGGGGTGACGGCCGATTGAACAACACACAATCGAACAAATCTATCTACGTCTTTTACCTTTACTTTTACCTTCTCCCTTGTTCTTCTTCTTCCTCGTTCTTCGTTCGTTCTTCTTCATTGCAGGGCGGCGAACCTCGAGGCCCTAGGGGCGGTCAGGTCGACCTAGGGCAGCCCATAGTAGCCAGCCACACCGACGGGTCCCTCCCGGCGTGTGGGGTTTCGGTTCACAAAAGCGCCCGCCGGATTGTCTTATGCATCGCGCTCCGTGGTCTCCTTCGACGTGAGCTGCGTGCATCACCTCGGCGTTGAGGTACACGGTGACGGTTCGTGCGTAACACACTTTTGGCGACTCCTCTGGGAACGAAGCTTTGAACGGTCTCCGCCCGTTCTTGCTACTAAGAGATCGTCATCTAGGGTTTGCAATCTACAAAGGTAATATGAATACCCAATTCACATATGTAGCTGCAAATAATGCATATGTTGTTGCTAGATCATCTAATGAGCATAATGTATCGGCTAGCCCTAGCTTTATCAATCATGCATCTAATTATGTGCAAGGGCCGATGCAACAAAATCTCCATGATTCTACTTCATATAATTTTAGCAACATGCAACATATGTATCCCAACTCCCATGCATCGGCAACCCCACAAATCTATATGCCGATGAACAACATGATGAGTTTGGTTAATCAAGTTGAAACACCCCATGTAGGATCTTTCAATGGCATGCAACATAGTGTTTCATCTTTTTATTCATCGGCAACTAATTTGCAACAAGTTAATCCAAACATGTTGGTGGATAGGGGAATTGGCCATGCTACTACTAGTTATTCGGCCAATTACCCTCAAACATCATATGCTACACCTAATGCTACTAATTTTTTGGCACCATATGCTACAGTTGATGTCCATAATTCGGCCCGCACCTTCATGGTCATGGCCGAATAAGTGAAACTTCTGCAGGAGCACAAATGCCTTCGCCTACTACCGTGGCATATCATGTACCCCCTACACAATTACAGAATTTCGGCAACATCTCATTGCCGAAAGAGTCTAAAAGCATTGGGGGGCAACCATATCCAGACTGGGTGGTTGAAAACAAGCTTACATTCTCTTGGGATTTGTGCAACTCCATTCGACAGGAACTAATAGAAGGCGGGAAGCCTCATGATTTTGCTGCAGTAAAAGCTAGAGTTGTGCAAATGATGCAGTCGCCCAGTGCTATACCATCCAGTGTACCACCTAAACAATTGCAAAGTTTCGGCACCTCATTGCCGAAAGAGTCTCAAATTATTGGGGGGCAATCTCATGATGAGTGGATGGAAAATGAGATGAAAAAGTTTAAAGCTCGCCAAGCTGAGATGTGGGCTAAAATTAGACAAGAGCGAGAAGCCTTGCAAATTCAAAAAGATAAAGTTATTGATTCAGTAACAAAGAAAATTCGTTATTGAAAAGCCAATCAAGTAGTATATATTCCGAGTCCATCAAATTCAAAGAAGCAAGCATTATTGAGAAAGGGCATGGAAAGCATAGCAAGACAGTCATGCTTGATTTTTCCGAGGTCAATGGAACCTACTTCCTGCCCTATGAGTTCCGTACATAGAAATTGACAAGTCTCAAGGACAAGAACAAGTAGCGAACAAAGTTCGCCGACATGGATCTTCAAGGTAATGATGCACGGAATCAAGAAAAAGATGATGACGAGGCATTGGGGAGTCATCCAAAGGCGAAGCAAGATATTGTTCAAGTCACACCATCATCATGCTCTCCCAACATATTTGAAGAGGTATGTTTAGCAAGTAATTTACCTATTTTCAGATTTGGTCAGAACTTTATTGTTGATGCATCTATTAGAAAAATCCTCATAAGTAATTTAGAAAGACCAATGAAGAAGGGTAATTTACTTGTTAGCAATAAAATTGTTATGGAACATATCGGTCAAACCATTGCACAATTTATAAAGACCGATGATGACTTATTGTTGCAGCCAAAGCTTTCCACGCTGTTTTATCTAAAGTTCATATCTAGTTGGGTAGCTTTGCTTATTTCTTACTTGGCTTGCACTTGGTCTCAATTAAGACATGTGTGTTCTAAATATTTTCATTTCAGAAGTTTAAAGCCAAGGTTAATTTGTTTTGAGAAACCGATGCTAATATAATATCTTATCCAAAGACATCAAGATAGAGTGGAAAAACAATGCATAGCCGAATGGGGAGATTCTAAATCTGAACCATTCGCTTGTTTATCTCCAAAGCCGCTCAAACAGCAAGATCGGCTAGAAAACAAGAAGTATACCTTCAATTCAAGCATGTGTGATCAAATATTTGATTTGTTGCTGAAAAATAATTACATTACAATTCTTGATCACCATGTTAAGCCATCAATCCAAGGACTAATGTATTGTAAGTTGCATGATTCGCCCAAGCATAATTTTGAGGATTGCAACATGTTTCATTAAATAGTTAAATCGGCCATTGAAAAGGACGATTGAAGTTGGTTGAAACACCAAGAGATGACCAGTCTATTCCGATTGGTCCCGACGGTAAAGTTTTTGCATCGGCTGCTTCAAGCCGATCCATTTAAAGAGAATGTAAAAGTTGCGGTGATGGGATCAAGTTTTCAAGTAAAGAAGTTGTTGAAGAGCGAACGAAGATAATCTTGAGGGCGAGAATTCCATCGGTTACAATAGAGACGCCAAGGACTAGGGGCAGCAAGCAAGTCCAATGATCGATGATAGCAAATCAAAAGAAAATAAAGGCCAAATAAGCGCAAGTATAAGAGATCAAAATCACCTTCACGAACTGTTGGATAAATATCAAAAGAAGAGTGAAGAGAAGAATGCTTATCGCCAAATCATGCAAAGAAACCAAGATCACCCCCAAGGCGCAAATATGAAGATCGGTATCGGCAAAGTGCAAATTTTAATGCAACATATTCATATCCTTATTTTGGGCCGCCAATGCCAATGCCGTGGGTGCCTCCTTATGCTCATATAGATACATATTCATCATGGGACAGGTATGATACAAGGGCACATTTTCCATCTTATTTTAGACCATCTCACCAATATTATGCAGCTCCAAGAAGATCAACATCTGAACAATCACATGTTAAAGACCGTTTCAATCATAAGGAATCGGTCCAGAGCTCAAGGAAGAGGAAAGAGGTGGTCAAACAATTTTACCGCGTTAAAAGAGATGGTCGTAAGACTGCTACTTCAGATTTGATCTCAAATGAAAAAGAGCCAATGGAAGTGTTGACATTGGCTACTAAAGGCAATGAGATGAAGCAACCAATTATTGAGAGTCAAAATGCCAATTCTGAAGAAAAGAAGTTGAGAGTGCACAAGGCCAAGAAAGAATTGCCATTGGTCAAAACAGAATCACAGCTGAGATGCCCACTCGGCTTATCATATTGGCAAAAGAAGAAATTACAAAATCTTAGTGCACAAGAGCTGAAAAAGAAGAACATGGCATGGGTTTCCAAGAAGATCAATCAAGAAAAAAATGATGTGCATGCTTCTGTTGCAACAAGTACAATAAAAGTGAAGAAGGAAAATAATGAAAGCCCAAAACAAGTAAGTCAAGCGCGCGATCACAACATCAAAATCTTCGTTAGCACATCATCCATTTTCTTCAACAATGCCATTGATGCCTTTGCCATGGAATTCATCCACAGGTATGATCAGCCACCCTCCATGGACTTATTTTGACCCATGGATGCAACATAATTTTCCATATCATGACAGAGTATTACCAAATCACTATACATTTGGTTAGTTACATTTTGTTGCTAAGACAAAGGGGCTGAAATATTTTATTGCTATTTTATTTGTTTATTTCGCTATACATGCTTTAATGGATGAATTCTACATGGACCTCATGATAATGGCCGATAATTAACTATCGCCCTAAGAAACTATCCGATCATGGCCGTGTGAAATTCTAACATCGCCCTTAGTTCAATTGGAACCGAGACAAGGTATATGTTAAGTGATATTAACCTTGTCTCTAATGCTATGGAGATTATGTTTCATGGTTGAATTCATAACAACACTACTAGGAAAAGGCATGCTAGTGGCGCACCAGTTTTGCCTTCTAATGGCGCATGGCTGGTGCGCCACTGGCATCACGCCATTAGAATTTCTTTCTAATGGCGCACCACCTGTGCGCCATTAGAATCTGAGATTCTAATGGCGCACTCGGCGTGCGCCATTAGTATTGCTCACAAGGCGCCACTAGTATCTGCTATACTTACAATAGCAAAGCATACCAGAAAGCGCCATTAGTAACAACTTTTTAATTCTTTTCTTCTTAATCTCATGTCACTATTTCACATATGAGATATTCAACACATATATATGTACAACAAGCATCCATATAGCAATCATATATGTACAACAAGCATCCATATAGCAATCATATCCAACACACAAGTTTCCTCATATATACATACGCATATAGCCAACACATAGTTCCGCTGCTACAAAAGTTTCACATTGTTCATCCAACACCGTTATCCATCAATTCACAAAAGTTTCACATTCATACAAAATAAAAACAGAAATGGAAAAGAAGCACCCCATCCACGCAAGCTTCCATCAATTAAATCAAATCTGCAAAATGATAAACAAGAAGTTAGAAGAAGAAAAGAAGAAGACTAGAAGAAGAATAAGAAGAGTTTTGGAAAAGAAGAAGATTAAGAAAAGACTATAAGCTTATTATGTAAACTTGATCATTTTGTGCTAACATAAGTTATTTTGGAGCTAACCTATAGGAAACTAAGCATATAAGGTCTAAGCTAGTATATTAGAGCCAACTTAGGTAAAATGAAGCTAACCTATGTCATTTTGGAAAAGAAGAAGATTAAGAAAAGACTATAAGCTTATTATGTAAACTTGATCATTTTGTGCTAACATAAGTTATTTTGGAGCTAACCTATAGGAAACTAACCATATAAGCTCTAAGTTAGTATATTAGAGCCAACTAAGGTAAAATGAAGCTAACCTATGTCATTTTGGAAAAGAAGAAGATTAAGAAAAAGACTATAAGCTTATTATGTAAACTTGATCATTTTATGCTAACATAAGTTATTTTGGAGCTAACCTGTAGGAAACTAAGCATATAAGCTCTAAGTTAGTATATTAGAGCCAACTTAGGTAAAATGAAGCTAACCTATAGGAAACTAAGCATATAGATAACATAGGTAACTAAGTATATATATATCATTTTGGATAGCTAACCTATAGGAGATCTGACATACCTGACAAAGTAGGTGTCGCCGCGGGATGGGCGCGACGGCACCTATGGGGCCGCCGGGGACGGCCCCTTCTCGTGTGTTCGGTACGGGGGCGGAGGATGCACAAAGAGCAGATCGAGGCGGCACGCGCGGCTGCGCGGGGATTTTTACCCAGCTTCGGGCCGCGATGGTCGCGTAAAACCCTACTGCTGCTTTGTGTTGTATTCGATCGTGCTCACAGATGCGAGCGAGTGGTGGTATGGTTTCTGGAACCAGTCGAATCCCAGGCGCTAGAGTTGCCAAAGGTTCGAACCCCCTCTACGTTGTGCATGGGCCTCCTTTTATAGGGCAAGGGGTCACCGACAGTGTCAACGAGGGTAGAGGGTAAAACGAAAAGAGGTGGTAGCTGGAACAAAGGCATCTACAAAGGCATGAACAAAGGATTCTACCTACTTTTGACAGAGGGGGACAAGAGCATTAAATGCCCGTCGCCGTCACCCCAAAAGCTCCCTCCCTAGCGTCTCCGTTTGCCACGGCGATGGAGCCACCACCGTGGAGCGCCACCGCACCCCTCATGCAGCGCAGCCACCCGCCACGCGTCTCTGGAGAGAGCTAAAGGCGACGCGTGGGCGGATGAGCTGGAGTGCGGGCACGCAGCGCAGCTTTCCCCGGCAAGTAGCTTGCCGGGGTCTTGGTCTTGCCGGGCCCGGGAGCTTGTCGGGCTCTTGTGGCTTGCCGCTCCCCGGGCCCTTGCCGGGACGCGTACGGCGCCGAGGCGTGTCTTCTGTGATATAGTCTTCGTCCCCCGGCGAAGCCTTCGCCAGGGCTTGCACGAGTGACGAGTCTTGAGCCTAGAGCGGCCTTCCCGCAAGCTCCTCTTGCCGGGTCTCGATTTTCTATCTTGTACACTTTGTTCTTGAATGGCTTGTTATGGAGCAGAATGGTTTCCGCAAGCATTCGTGGATCCATCTGCGGGAGCTGCGGTCGCCGTGTACGTTGGGGTACCGAGGTACCCTACCTTAGTACACCGACAGAGCCCCGGCCTGGGCCATACACGGTGCCGAAGCGCTGTTGGGCCAGGCCCAAGTCGGTGCACGGCACGCTGGCCCATGGCGCTGTCGAATCCACTTCCGCTTTTGCCGCCTCCTCCGAACGGCACGCGCCGATCGCGGCGCGTGGGAGACGTGGGGCGGCGATGCAGCCTTTAAGGCACCCACCCGTGATCGTGGCGCAGAGCGGGTCGCCACCCATCGCCTGCCCGCCGCCACGCCGCCCTCATGCACGGGGTCGGGCAGCAAGGTGGGAGATCGAGCCGCCACGGGCGGAGAAGGCGAGTCGGCCCCGCCTCGGCCTCCTCGCTCCTCGATTGGTCGAAGGGCGGTTGAGTCCCCACCCGCCCTTTAAATAGGGCGGAAGGGGTGCACAACGCCACACTCATCCGCTTTTCCCTTCGCTTCATCTTCGTTCTTCTTGCCGCCATGGAAGGAGGGAATCCTGCCTCGACGGTGGCGGCGCTGGTTGCCTCCAGCAGCGCACCGCCCCATCCCGCCTCCCGTGGCGGTAGAGCCGGCCACGAGAGGGAGAGGGAGGGGGCGTGGCCGCGGACGAGGCCGTGGGCGTGGCCGAGGCGGTCGGGGGAGAGGCGGTCGTGGTGGCGTGCCTCCCCTGTCTCCCCCGGCGTCTCCCGACCACGGCGCAGTCCACACTGGAGATGACCCCGGAGTTCTTCATCAAGCTTCGCCGGGCCGCCGCCGCCTTCCCGCTGCCGGTCCCGCTTATGGACGCGATGGGACCGGACCCACCCGACGTGATGGAGCTACGATGAGGGGCTGCGGATCAGCGCACTCGGGTGAGTGTCGTGGTCCCCAGCCCCGGCGTGATGTTCTTCGACCGAGGGTGGAAGACGTCGCCGATCCATAGCTTGACGGCGGGTTCACCTCCATTTCAAGTTATTGGATGGTGACCTCCTCGCCGCCAAGGTCTTCGGCGACTATGGAACCCGGTGCGCTGCTGTGTGGACAGCTCCTCGGATAGCGAAGGCCCTCCTCGAGCGAGAGTGACGAGGAGGGAGCGACAGCGACGACGAGGGGATGGCGGGCCCGACTAGACGCCGGACACCGCTGTTCAAGGCCACCGCAACCCCATCTTCTGGGTTGCCGGCCTTCAACTCCCCGGGCCGCCTTCTTGGCGGTTGGAGTAGGGAGGCTGCGGAAGAGGAAGAGGGGAGTGGCGGCAAGGCTGCTACGCCGCAGACGAGGGCGAGTAGCCTTCGATAGCGGTCGACGCCCCACTACCCCGCCTTCAAGCTCGCCTCCACGCCCGACTCGGCTAAGCTCCCTGGCCGGTCCCCGGGTGTTCTCTTGGGGTCTTCTGGCGCCCGTGGCTCTCCGGGGGCTTCAGGGACTTGTCGCTGGCCCCGTCGACGCTTCCCCATGCCCGTCACCTTGCGCAGCTCCTGGGGCACGGCGACGTCGCCGCCACGCCCTCCTAGGCGCTCCTTTCGCCTTTCTCCGACAAGCTCTTCTTGCCGGGGTCTCCTCCCCCAGGCGGGCTCATCTTGCCGGGAGCTCCTTGACCTGCCTCCTGAACTCCTGAACAGAGAAACAGGAGAGGGATCACGGGCACCTTATCTTTTTAATCTGTAAGCCCTCGGGCATTAGCTGTATTTAAGAACTTGTAATCCTCTCTATCATGTTTTTCATCCTCTGTGGACTTGTACTGAATTGGATGTTTTTAATGAAAAAAAAGAGGAAAGCTTGCCGGACCGAGTCTCTTACTTGACTGCGTGCCTTGTGTGTGCTTACGCTATCGGGGAGCTTGCCGGGGCGAACACGCTTATCGACCGCGGGGGCGCCCGCTGGTGGTGTCGCTTCCGCAAGCAACCTTGTCGGGCCATTATGACGCTTAACTTGTCGAGCATGCTCGAAAGCAAGATATGGTGCAGCGCACACTTGGGTTTGTTGAGCGGACTCGAAACAAACCAAGCACGCGAATCGACCACGACTCGTTCCTCCACGCACGGGTTCCACAAGACACGCTCGTTCAAAGACGCAGCCCCGCATCTCCCAGTCCCCGAGAGGATGCATGACGAGGGATGAAAAACTCATCTGATACTGCAGCCCCCAGCGACTTTAGCTTTCCGGGGACGAATCTTGGCGTCCGCAGCCCCCAGCGAGGCTGGCTCGCCGAGGAAGAACCTTGACGCCCGCAGCCCCCGGCGATCCCGGCTTGTCGGGCCCCAGGCGTTGGTGCGGTTTTTCGGTTCCTCCCAGTTACTGCAATTTTAGCCATGAAAACAGCTGAGGTAGATATGCAACTGCTTCATGCATATGTATGCGCACATAAGTCTTGACTGCGCAACGCGACGCCGTGCCTTGCCCCTCGTATGTTTGTACTCTACGCTCTTGGGGAGCTTGCCGGGGCGAACACGCTTGCTGCGGGACAGCCCGCTGGCGGTGTTGCTTCCGGCAAACAACCTTGCCGGGCCAGTTGCGACGCTTAACTTGCTGAGCAAGCTCGAAAGCAAGATAAGGGTGCAGCAGCACACTTGTGTTTGTTGAGCGGACTCGGAAACAAAACAAGTACGCGAATCGACCACGGCTTGGCTCTCTCGCGCACAAGCCTCCCATACCAAGGACATCTCACGGCAAGGCTTGCGACGTTACACCCTCTACCCCGCATCCTTTGTGCGCCGCTTTACGCCGAGGGAACTTGTCGGCGCTTAACGCGCTTGCTGAGTACGGACATCAGCAGCCCGCCGGGTGGCGCCGCTCCGCAAGCAACCTTGCCGTGTCTAGTTCGCGACGCGCTTAACTTGCCGAGCAGACTCGAACGAAACGAGGGTGCGGTTGGTCTCCGCCGCTCTTTTACTCGCTGAGTGTGTTCGGCGAAGTAAGGGTGCGGCTATCCACAAGCAGGCTCCTCAAAGCGCAGGTTTCGGGCACAAACGATTTAATGGGAGAGGGATATAACTAATAAAAGCATGAGATTAAGGAGTGCTCGCACGGCGCGAGCGACTTAGCTTTTCTTTTTCTTGTTTCTTCGCGCTACTGAGGCGCCCAATGGTGCGTCCCTGACGGCAGCGCAGCACTCCGGGGAGGTGCGTTTGCCGGAACGAACACCAGAGCTGTCTTCGCCGGGCTTAGAGCGTTCCGAGGAGCTGCGCTCGTCGGAGTAAGCGCCAGAGCCGTCCTTGCCGGACTTAGAGCTCGATGGCGCGTCCTCGGCGACAGCATAACGCTCCAGGGAGACACGCTTGCCGGAGCGTAGGGGGAGCGGGAGTGAGCGGCGCGAGGAACGGGCTGTGCTCGGACTCCTAGTAGCGATAGGAGGAGCAGGGTCTTGTCCCGGCACTTTCGCTTTGCTCATGCTCGGACAGCGGTCCGGAGCATCCCGCGAGCCCCCGGCATGTTCTAGCCCCAGCATGCGGGCACCATCTTCTGTGGTACGGCGCCGCTGGGTTGTGGTGCGCTGGGATGGACGCGGATCAACGGAGACCGAGGCGCGGTCATCCGTCCGATCCCTGGATCTGGTGGCGCCGCGAGTGCCCTCGCCGGCGTCCACCCTTCCACCGGCGCCTTCCCCGTCCACCGTTGACTCCGGTAACGTGGGGAAGACGAAGATGGGTCTGCGACCCTCGAAGCCCTCGTCTTCGGGGCCATGGCACAGTTGTCGATGAAGCCGCTGACGAAACCGAAGAGGTTGACGAAGAGCGCGGCTGCGCGAGCGCCGGATCAGGTTCGCACAACCTCGACGCCCCCTACCTGGCGCGCCAAAGATGTCGCCGCGGGATGGGCGCGACGGCACCTATGGGGCCGCCGGGGACGGCCCCTTCGTGTGTTCGGTACGGGGGCGGAGGATGCACAAAGAGCAGATCGAGGCGGCACGCGCGGCTGCGCGGGGATTTTTACCCAGCTTCGGGCCGCGATGGTCGCGTAAAACCCTACTGCTGCTTTGTGTTGTATTCGATCGTGCTCACAGATGCGAGCGAGTGGTGGTATGGTTTCTGGAACCAGTCGAATCCCAGGCGCTAGAGTTGCCAAAGGTTCGAACCCCCTCTACGTTGTGCATGGGCCTCCTTTTATAGGGCAAGGGGTCACCGACAGGTGTCAACGTAGGGTAGAGGGGTAAAAACGTAAAAGAGGTGGTAGCTGGAACAGTGCATCTACAGTGCATGAACAGTGGATTCTACCTACTTTTGACAGAGGGGACAAGAGCATTAAATGCCCCCGCCGCCACCCCAAAAGCTCCCCGCCTAGCGTCTCCGCTTGCCACGGCGATGGAGCCACCACCGTGGAGCGCCACCGCACCCTCATGCAAGCAGCCACCCGCCACGCCGCCTCTCGAGAGAGCTAAAGGCGACGCTGGGCGGATGAGCTGGAGGCGGGCACGCAGCGCTTTCCCGCAAGTAGCTTGCCGGGTCTTGGTCTTGCTGGCCCGGAGCTTGTCGGGCTCTTGTGGCTTGCCGCTCCCCGGCCCTTGCCGGACGCAGACGCGCCGAGGCGTGTCTTCGTGATATAGTCTTCGTCCCCCGGCGAGCTCCTCTCGCCAGGCTTGCACGAGTGACGAGTCTTGAGCCTAGAGCTGCCTTCCCAAAGAAGCTCCTCTTGCCGGGTCTCGATTTTCTATCTTGTACACTTTGTTCTTGAATGGCTTGTTATGGAGCAGGAATGGTTTCCGCAAGCATTCGTGGATCCATCTGCTGGAGCTGCGGTGCCTCAGGCACAAGTTGGGGTACCGAGGTACCCCTACCTTAGTACACCGACAAGAGGCGTTCTTCTCCTTCTTCTCTCGATGCGCCTAGAGCGGCGAGGCTGTGGAGGCAAGTGGAGGTAGTGGGATGTAGTCTTCTACCACAATTGGCGTGGTCATGTCGCCCAGCTGTGGGATCGCCGGCGCCACCACCGTGCGTGGTCATTGTCAAGCACCACCACCATCGCGAGGCCACCTTCAGCACCACCATCGCTAGGTCATCCTCACCACCTCCATCTCTTGCCCATGGTCACCACCACCATCTCTTGCCCTTGGTCAGCCACCACCAGCACTAGGTCATCCTCACCGATGCCCATCCTCACTGCTCCTCTTCTCCCGCACTCCAATCCGGATCATCCTTCTTGTTGTCTATGCTGGTGCCAGAATCGCTGTTGTTGTCGCATAGCCTGAATCGCAGCAGTTTTCGCTACAGCCATAGTCGCCGCTGCTTTGGTCAGTAGCCAGATCGCCGCCGCTGCTCCTACCTGTCCAAAATGCAACAATGACCGTTAACAATCGATGTGAGACAAAGCCAAATGTAGAGGAATAAGAAGAGGCAGAACGCATCGCATCATCATCGGCAACAGATCGCATGCGACACATAGTCTTGTTGTACACCTTCACGATGAGCATGTTACGCTGCTGTCGCACTCAAGACAAGGAAGTACCCCAGCTGCAGGTCGAGGCACGGTAGAAGTTCTCCCACCCACGAGACAAGTACATGTGGCCCTTCTTGATCGCCAACCGCACATCCCATCGTCATAAACCCGCTGCCGCCTGTCGCAGCTTCACATTATTTGGCGGATCTTCACCCATCAAGATGTTCATAAACCTGTCGTGCAGCCTCTCGCAGTTTGGGAAAATGAGTGATGTAGCAAACAATGATATCATAATGAGATGGGTGAAGGGAGATCTCTCATTTTATATACCAGCGCCATGGATCCAATCAAGCCTCAAGTATGATAGTGAAGAACTCGGAATCATCCAACTCATACTACGGTGTCGCAGATCGGCGGTGGCTGCTTCCCGCCATCTCTGATAAGCAGCAGAAGAGACCAATTAGTACCCTTACAACAGATCATAAAACATGCATTAGTCGCAGTATTTATATGTCCTATTTTTAACAAAGTCATGCTAAAATTCACGGAAAATTTCAGCATGACCTTTGCTGAAAATAGGACATATGGAGTGCCCGACTTGCCGGAACGGAAGTCAATCGACATTCCGCAAACTCAAGGGCCTCTCGGTGGACAAGGCAAAAAAGGCCTCCATCATAGCATGGAAAATACATTGGCATGTTTTTGCTTATAAAAAGCTAACAAGTGTAATTCAAAACAATATACCACCAAGTGAACCACCACAACATCTAAAAGCTAACAATTGTTTTTGCTTATAAAAAGACCAATGGCACATAATGCATCCAAGCACAATTCCTAGTGATTTCGCTTGAGGCAATCTGCTTTCAACCGGGTGCACAATCTTCAACATGAGTCATCATTGAACTGTATTATGCAAATTCCTTGTAATAGTATTTTTACATTTACGATAAAGATAATACTGTAACTTCTAATTTCCTTGTGATATTGTGCCTTTTACTATGTTGGACTAGCACTGGCAAGACTAGAAGGCATCAAGGCAGTGTGGTATGGTGTGGTGTGGGCCTTTGTGCTCGAAGTGTAGTTGGTCACCAACTTAACTAGATACTACTAGAAGACTTCTATATGAATAAAAAAGTGACAACTTTATGGTACCATGAAGCCGCCTTTCTCCATCCACAACAAAAGAGAAGGGATGATGATAATCGCACATTGTTACTCGCTAATTAAACTGGCCCGGACCAATTAGGTTTATCCCAACCAACCCTGCCTCAAGCACTGTAAAGTGCCACCCTAAGCATAGCAAGTCCACTAACACCTTAACAAAATCATGATCAGCATTCACCTCTCAAAAATATTACTTACAAAATCATGATCAACATTCACCATGATTTCCTAAGAAAGCATACACCATGATTGACGAGGACCTATCATAACAATTATTCCAAGTTTGCAATATAGCAGAGTAACACATCCAAACAGATCGAACAGCTAGGGTTACAAGACTGGGAGGAATCACCAACGGAGAAGAGAGGGTGCTGCTGGTCGCTGCCTGCCGCTGTCCCCTGTCCTCCTCAAGGCTGCAGCTCGGGAGGAAAAAACAGATCGTGGTGGAGAGAGGGGAGGGAACCAGAGCAGGAGAGAGGGGAACCGTCACCACCCATGGGGACGCCGAGAGAGACGGGCAGAGCAGCCCTAAGGGAAGGGGCGAGGAGAGGAGAGGGCAGCACTCGACGGCGAGGCGGCGGGCAGCGGGGCTGGGCGGCGAGGCGGCGGGCAGCGGCTGGGCGGCTGGGCGGCGAGGCGGCGGGCGGCGAGGCGGCGGATCGAGGGCGAGGGCGAGGGAGAGAGAGGGATCGAGGGCGAGGAGAGAGGTGGGCCGGGAGGGCTATGGATGGATGGAGGCACAATACTAATGGCGCACCAACCACCGGTGCGCCATAAGTACATCCACACTAATGGCGCACCTCAACACGGTGCGCCATTAGATATTCTCGCCGAGCCAACAAGTTATATTCCACCTGAACTGATCCACATCAAGTCCTCTACTAGCTCGACCGGTCAAGAGCTGCCTCCCACAAGGAGGTCCTGGGTTCGACTCCTGTGATCCCCAATATTTTTTATGCATTTTAAATGGTGTTTTTATATTTATTTGTGTTTAAATATGTTCAAACTTGTTTAAATCATAACAGTAATATTTTTTATGCATTTTAAATACTGTTTTTTATATTTATTTGTGTTTATCAAACTTGTTTAAATTATAACAGTAATATTTTTTATGCATTTTAAATGCTGTTTTTTATATTTATTTGTGTTTATCAAACTTGTTTAAATTATAACAGTGTAATATTTTTATAAAAATAGTAAAAAAAATTAAAAACATGTTCAAAATGTGCGGGTTATGCTGGGGGCCGGGCGGTGTTCGGCGGTGGAGCGGGAGGGTTGCGATGGGTAGAGCTAGCGGGGAGGTGCGGGAAGCGATCGAGATGGAGGGGATCGAGATCGAGATGGGGGATTGAGATCGAGATGGAGGGGATACAGAATATGCATTTTAAATATGTTCAAACTTGTGTTTAAATATGTTCAAACTTGTTTAAATCATAACAGTAATATTTTTTATGCATTTTAAATACTGTTTTTTATATTTATTTGTGTTTATCAAACTTGTTTAAATTATAACAGTGTAATATTTTTTATAAAAATAGTAAAAAAAATAAAAATATGTTCAAAATGTGCGGGTGCGCGCGGGGGGCCGGGCCGGTGCTCCGGCGGTGGAGCGGGGGAGGGTTGCGATGGGTAGAGCTAGCGGGGGAGGGTGCGGGTGCGATCGAGATGGAGGGGGATCGAGATCGAGATGGAGGGGGATCGAGATCGAGATGGAGGGGGATCGAGATATTATTTGTGTTTAAATATGTTCAAACTTGTTTAAATCATAACAGTAATATTTTTTATGCATTTTAAATACTGTTTTTTATATTTATTTGTGTTTATCAAACTTGTTTAAATTATAACAGTGTAATATTTTTATAAAAATAGTAAAAAAAATTAAAAACATGTTCAAAATGTGCGGGTTGCGCGCGGGGGGCCGGGCCGGTGCTTCGGCGGTGGAGCGGGGAGGGTTGCGATGGGTAGAGCTAGCGGGGGAGGGTGCGGGTGCGATCGAGATGGAGGGGGATCGAGATCGAGATGGAGGGGGATCGAGATCGAGATGGAGGGGGATCGAGATCGAGATGGAGGGGATCGAGATGGAGGGGATCGAGATCGAGATGGAGGGGATCGAGATCGAGATGGAGGGGGATACAGTAATGGCGCACATCCTAGCCCGTGCGCCATTAGAAGTTATATATAGTAATGGCGCATTGGTTGCTGCATGCGCCATTAGTTTGTATGGGAAAATGGAAAAAAAAGAAATTCATACTAATGGCGCACTGTCGGTCAGGCGCCATTAGATTTTTCCACTCTAATGGCGTATGTGGAACAGGTGCGCCATTAGTATATAGTAGTGGCGCACTGCACACACGGTGCGCCATTAGAGTCAATCCTATCTATAGGCCTTTTCCTAGTAGTGCAATGGCCATGGTGTTGGTGTTGTTTATATATCTCCATATGGTGCTGTTATGTGAAGCCTCATGCCTCTTAAAATATTTATTGCACAATAATCAAAGCCGAATATGCAATGTTATTCGGTTTGGAACTTTTGCCATATGTGCTAAACATATTGAGGCTTTTTGGTGATTCGTTATGAGTAGTGCAACAAATATCCAAGGGTTATGAATGTTTTGACGAATCACTTGTAGTTTATCTTGAGGTATGCCTAGATGCAAAATTTACCTTGGTTGCTTTAAAACTGGTCATATTTCTAGGCATGACAATTCAAAAGAGTTGGCACAACAAGCATTCGGCTACTATGTTAATCATGGTGTATTGAATTTCATTCAATAGCCGATGCTTAGTCTCGTCAACATAGGAAAGGCTGAATCGAAGTCCATTGCTTCGGCCACTAATGATTTTTTATGCAGGCAAAAAGTAAGGATTAAAGAAAGTTTATTGTTGATTATTTGCAAAATCCTAGCAAAAGGGTGAGCAATATGGTTTGGAGGATGACCTTGAGATACATATCTATGGGATTCTTAATGAAGTTGAGAAGGTTTCACCCAAGTTTGCATCAAGAATCCGCCCAAATAAATGGCCGGTATATATTTATCGCCTAAGCACATGCGAAGCGGCCGATGGAGTGTTGACATCGTCCTTAGAACCAACACGGTACAAGTTATTTTTCGCATACTACCTTTGCCGAAAAACAGGGGGCATGTGTCGACGCCAAAATGGCATGATCGGAAAGAGTAGCTTGAGTCTATAATGGAATGAGGTTAAAATTATGAGTTTATGTCACCATTTGATGGCCTTCGTCAAGATGATCGAAATAAATACGAAGATGGACCAAAAAGGAGCTCAAGTGCAAAAATATGACAATTTCGGAGATACCCGTGTTGACACCTGATTAAAGAATGGAATGAAACCTAACCAAGACGGCCTCTGATGGAAAAAGTTACAACAGAAAAGTTCTTCGCCTCGTCGAAACGATCGATTTTGATATAAAAATCATTCCAATCCGAGTCCGTATGCAAAAGTTAGAGCCATCAGAATACAGCCCTGTCAGGAGGCAAAAAATGGCGCGCCCCACCAGACACCCTGTCTGATGGGTAGCGCGAGGGATAGCCTGTTTTGCGTGACCAATTTGACCCTCAAGATGACCTCTGATCAAAAAACGTTCAACATAAAAGTTGTTCGTCTCGTCGAAACGGTCAAGATTGCTTTTGGGCTCGTTTCCATCCGAGATCGTTTACCACCACAAAAAAGACCCGCAAGGTGCAGCCAGTTTAAACCGAACAGTTTTGAAAAGTTCGGGCAAAACCAATCCGAATTTGGCTAGGGTTTTGGACGTGAATCCAAGCCTTTTCCTTGCACGGGAAGTCCAGCCGCCTCTTATATACCTAAGGGGTGACGGCCGATTGAACAACACACAATCGAACAAATCTATCTACGTCTTTTACCTTTACTTTTACCTTCTCCCTTGTTCTTCTTCTTCCTCGTTCTTCGTTCGTTCTTCTTCATTGCAGGGCGGCGAACCTCGAGGCCCTAGGGGCGGTCAGGCCGACCTAAGGCAGCCCATAGTCGCCAGGCACCTGACGGGTCCCTCCCGGCGTGTGGGGTTTCGGTCTACAAAAGCGCCCGCCGGATTGTCTTTGCGTGCATCGCGCTCCGCGGGTCTCCTTCGACGTGAGCTCCGTGCATCACCTCGGCGTTGAGGTACACGGTGACGGTTCGTAGCGTAACAGTCGGCATGGGCACGGGGGCGGCGGACGGCGTCGGCGTGGGCACGGGCGACGGCGACGACGGCGGGGCAGCCTGGCGGCGTCGAGGAGGTCAGCGCGTCGGAGGCAACTGGCGAGGGAAATCTGAAAATTTCCTAAGTGTTGGCTTATATAGCAAAGGAATTGGTCCCGGTTGGTGGCCCCTGTTGGGGATATACATAACAGGTAGGCCCACGAAGGGTTGAAATATCATGAAGCATGGGGTCCACACAACATGTGGGTCCAGGTCAATTTCATACAGACACACTATCCACTCGGACAAGCAGCATACTATCCACTCGACCAAGCAACATACCATCCACTCGGATGACGGTTCACCACTCGACCGTACGACTCACTCGGATATACAAAGACCAGCAGGCAGCAAGGCAGTCGGCATCTTTCTAATAGTGAGGGCTTAATAGCGGGCTGGCATTATGGCATTCATACCCCACTTTGTAACATAGGAGGTGAGGGGGTGGCGCACTCTATATAAGCCACCACCCACCACTAGACTAGGGGGGCTTTTCTTCCACTTCTCTCTCTTTTCACCATTAGTCTCAGGACTTAGCTCAGGCATGGGGATCCGTTCCTCTCTCTCATACACATATTGTAATCTCCGGATATATACTCAGATAAAACAAAGCCTCTCCGGAGCACGAGACGTAGGGTTGTTATCTCCACCATGAGAGGCCCGAACTCGCTAAAACCACCGTGTCACCCATATGCATCTCGATAGATCATGCTCCGTTATCCTACCCCTCTCTTACTATCGGAGTCGTTCCCACGACAGTTGGCGCCCACCGTGGGGCATGGCGTCTATCGAGCCATGATGCAGATGTTTTTTTTCTTCTATCGCCGGCAACGGACTAATTTCTACGGGTAACCCAAGCTTTCTTGGGATGATCTCCCGAGATCAAACAATCACCGCCACCAATTTTAACTATTGGAGTCCCGGCCATCTCACAAAATACTCCTCATCATACAAAAGGATCAGGGAGTTGCTCATCTCAAATCGTCCTCTTTACAATCAAACATTACAAATTATCTAACTATGGTTTGTTCTTTTTCTGTATGCACACGAGTTCATACAATAGGATGCCTCCTTTTGCACCGATTGGTGGCTTGGCTCCCGAACGATGAAGCGCCGCTGTCCGCATGTCATCATTCTGACCTCATCTGCAAACGTCATCGCCGAAGCGCCCACACACGCGACAAATACTAACGCTGGCCTGGTTCTCGGCCGGCGGAGTACGGCGACCGCGGTCGACCCGGCTCTCGGACGACGAGGCCTGGCTGCCGCACTCGGCTCAGCTCCGCTGGTGTCGGCGCGACCGACCGCGCGGCTCGCCTTCGAAAGCAGTCAAACGCAACCACAACGCTTTGCACCGCCTCGCCCTTGGCTGTGCTGGCCCGCGACTCCGCTACCGATATCCTCTTCATCGACATCTCGGATGCCGCCGATTCGGCGTGACGGCAGTTTACACCGCAGCAGTAGCTCTCCGGACTCGGGCTGCCTTCTCAACTCTCCTAATTTCAACCCGCATCACATGCGAAACTTCCATGTTTTAATTCGCTTAATTAGCGCTAATTAATGCCTCTTACATGCAGATTCTACTTACTCCTGCATGGTCGACGTGGGCTGTTTTTCCATCAATTAATCGCATGCAGGAAAATTTGGAAACGGAAAAATCTTCAACGCCGGATTAATTGGCTGCCTCATTAATCAGCCATTAAAACAAGGTGCGGATTCATTTCTTTCCGCAGCCACCTGCACCAGGTCCCAGCGCACACACATCTTGCGCTGACTTCAGTTGGCCCAGCCGCCCGCTACTCCGACTCGGTACTGCACGCCGACAAGTACACTCGACATATGCAACACACATCCAGCCCGACCTGGTCAACCCAACACTTGGGCACAAAACATTTTCTTGGACACGTTCAGCGACTAACGCAGGCACTTGATCATTCGTGGTGTTCCCACTCGGTCGGGCGCCTCCTAGACGACATGCTCAACTCGACCGCCCCATACGGTGCACGCCCTCGACGCCAGCACCCGCCATCATCACTCCGCGGGCCACGCGCTCTACATCATCCGGACGCCCGCTGCCGCCACTTTGCGGACGCGTTTACGCCACTCGGACGCCTCGCTTGTCGCCATCGCGCTGCACGCCGCTTACTTCACCAGACGCCACGCGCCTCGCCACCCGCTGCACGCATCCACATCATCCAGATGCTTCACTGCCGCCACTTCACGGACGCGCTTCACGCCACTCGGACGCCCGCATCGGTTGGTCACTCATCACCACTCGACCGCTCCGGCCTCGCTAATCGGTTGGTCACCTCATCACCACTGTAACCCCGCCGACACAATTTTTACAATCTCATAAATAATTGTTATTCTTTTATATGCTCTCAATCCCCAGTGGGTGACTTAGTTGCGAATCCGCCTCGCCTAAGTTTAAAATCCCACCGAGTGGAGAGCAACCTCCCACTGGGGCTTAGCTGCAGTCCAAGACTCGCCTAAGTTTCAAAATCCCACCGAGTGGGGAGCAACCTCCCACTGGGGCTTAGCTGCAGTCCAAGACTCGCCTAAGTTTCAAAAATCCCACCGAGTGGAGAGCAACCTCCCACTGGGGCTTAGCTGCAGTCCAAGACTGCCTAAGTTTCAAAAATCCCACCGAGTGGAGAACAACCTCCCACTGGGGCTTAGCTGCAGTCCAAGACTCGCCTAAGTTTCAAAAATCCCACCGAGTGGAGAGCAACCTCCCACTGGGGCTTAGCTGCAGTCCAAGACTGCCTAAGTTTCAAAAAATCCTACCGAGTGGAGAGCAACCTCCCACTGGGGCTTAGCTGCAGGCAAGACGCCTAAGTTTCAAAATCCTGCCGAGTGGAGAGCAACCTCCCACTGGGGCTTAGATGCAGTCAAGCACTCGCCTAAGTTTAAAAACACGACAGGTTGGTCACCATAACCACTCGGCCGCCTGCGCCGCCACAGGTTGGTCACCATAACCACTGCCGCCCTACGCGCCGCCACTGCTGGTCACCTCATCACCACTCGCCGCCCCGCCCCCACTCAGGTTGGTCACCCCATAACCACTCGGCCGCCCGCGCGCCGCCACTCGGTTGGTCACCATAACCACTCGGCCGCCCGCGCGCCGCCACCGGTTGGTCACGCCATCACTACTCGCCGCCCGCGCCGCCACCGGTTGGTCACCTCATAACCACTGCCGCCTGCGCGCCGCCACTCGGTTGGTCACCTCATCACCACTCGGCCGCCCGCGCGCCGCCACTCGGTTGGTCACCTCATCACCACTCGGCCGCCTGCCGCCACTCAGGTTGGTCACCATAACCACTGCCGCCCGCGCGCCGCCACCGGTTGGTCACCTCATCACCACCAGCCGCCTGCGCGCCGCCACCAGGTTGGTCACCCATAACCACTCGGCCGCTTCGCGCGCCGCCACAGGTTGGTCACCATAACCACTCGGCCGCCCCACGCGCCGCCATCGGTTGGTCACCTCATAACCACTGCCGCCCGCGCCGCCATCGGTTGGTCACCTCATCCCCACTCGACCGCCCGCCGCCTTCGCATAGCTAAGTCATTTTACATTCTGTTATTTTCGCCTTCCCGAGTATTCCATAATTCACACATCAGGTTCACTCGAGGCCACACCACCGAAAGTGTACCTCACGCCGGCTGCTTATTTTCACATACTTGCTTAGTAATCGTTATGTGACTCCCAAGTCCAACTTCCATTTTTTTCGCATGTATCATTCACGAACACCATGTGTCGTTCTTCATTTCGAGTTTGCATCGGTCCTCCGGGGCTGCAACTCAGTCGAAACACTACACTTCCGTTTTATTTTAGCCAATATTCCAACGATTTCAGTAGGATCTCTCGCTTCGACAAGTGCAAACGAATCCTTTGCTCTTTTAGACTTTTGCTGGTCAACCAGCAAGCCCCTTGCACTCCCAGCGGGTGTCTATGGGTGTTATTCACACAAATCATTTCAGCACACATCAAATTTCCTCAAGAAATTATTGTGTTGACTTGTGCCATTTTTTACACAAGTTACGCGATCACCGACGGCCCTACGCTACCAACTTCATCGCTGCTCGGACTTGGTCACCATATCGTCCTAGCGCACCACAACACCGACCTTGTCGCCTGCTGACTTCAAACACGTCCGCCAAGCCTCTATGGAATTCTCTTCATCGATCAATGATATAGACCTCGTCGGGCATGAGATGATAAGTCCTTTCATAATTAAACTTCACACTTCACTCTTTTGCGAAGTTTGCTCTTTCGAGCATCACCGAAGCTTCTCCTCATCTTTACCCAAACCGACTCGATGAATTGCAAATCATCCATTCAAGACTATATTTCTCATATTCCGCATGTCCGCTGTCGGAAGCCGTAGTATGCTCGGGGCTATGCCGCACTCGGGCTGCACCTCATTTCAAATGACACTCGACTGAGTGGTCGAGTACTTCATCACCGGTCAGATCCTTCACTTCAACAAGTGCATTCGATCCGCCACTTGGACAAGTTTTATAATCACCTAGATGCTCTGCACGCCATATTCTTTCCTACTCAGACTCAGTTGTCACGCCGGTCTTGTTGCGTCGCAACCACACTACACCAAACTTGTCACTACATAACCTTCGAAAGCATTTGACTAAGTCCTCCGAGGACCATTTTTCACCGTCGGTGACACACGATTCGCCTTAGCCGCCAAGGCCGCCACTCAGTTGTGCACGTCTTCACCACTGCTGCCCTGCATCTTCACTTGGCTAGATATGTAGTCCTACATTCACCACTTCACACGCCATCACATTTGGCCGCCCCACGCGCCGCCACTCGGTTGGGCACGCTTCACCACTCGACCGCTCAAGGCCACGCATCCATCCGATTGATTCAATTCCGCATAAAGATATTTGCCGTGCAACTGCATGGAGGTTTACCGAGAGATTTAAACCCTCCGCCAGACTCATCTAGTCCGGACAGAGGCTCGGGATTACACCCGGTGGGTGCACTCAGCGGCCCCCACCGGAAGAGAACTCAGAAAGAAACATTTTGCTCGATGCAAACCCATCTCCAGATACTCGACCTCCGAGTCGAGAAGAACAAGTTCGATCAAGACCAGCTAAGAAGAGTTTTAGTTCTTCATACCTCGCCGATCGCCCGCAGACGACGGCGGTCTGGATTACACGGTGGGTGCACTCAGCGTGCCCCCACTGGAGTAATCTCTACTCGGTACGGCCTGACCAGTCCGAGTGATGAACAACAACAAAAAAGACAGACTCTATGACTCCCGCCGACTATTGGTATCCACTCGGAACGGTCAGCCCGGTCCGAGTGACGGCCAAACAACAACAAAAAGACAGGCTCTAAGACTCCCGCCGACTGCCCGCAATGACGGCATCTCTGGATTACACCGGTGGGTGCACTCAGCGTGCCCCCATCGAATGGTATCCACTTGAACGGTCCGCCCAACCCGAGTGACGGCCAAAAAAAAAGACACGCTCCAGCGTGAAGAAATTCGAGTAATCGCCACTCGATGCAGGCCCAGCTCCAAATCACTCCAAAAAATATATTCTATAAGGCGAAGTTTAACACCCTCCGTGGACCTGTTTTGAGCCTTCTTCTAGGACTCAAAGTGTGAAACTCACAAGTGTGGATCTGAAACCGACTCAGATTGACGCTCCTCCGGATAAGAATGGCATCTCTAAAAGATCAGTCCATGTGTCAATCTGGTTGCACGGATTTAATGACACGCCCATACTCGATCACGAAGTTAAACCTCTCCGAGAGATGAACAAATGTCACCAAGTTGTTCCTCACAAACACTTACCTCGATCACCGGGAAGCATAGTGCCGAATCCATTGAGATTTTGTTCAAACCTTGGTTGTCCGAAGCGCTGCGACATGTACCGAGTATTTCAGAATCACTGACCAAACTGTGTCTTACACCAACTCGCTCGCAAAATCGCAATCGATTCGGGGCTAATGTTGGGGATATACATAATGTAGGCCCACGAAGGGTTGAAATATCATGAAGCATGGGGTCCACACAACATGTGGGTCCAGTCAATTTCATATGCACACACTATCCACTCGGACAAGCAGCATACTATCCACTGACCAAGCAACATACCATCCACTGGATGACGGTTCACCACTCGACCGCACGACTCACTCGGATATACGAAGACCAGCAGCAGCAAGGCAATCGGCATCTTTCTAATAGTGAGGGCTTAATAGCGGCTGGCATTATGGCATTCATACCCCACTTTGTAACATAGGAGGTGAGGGGTGGCGACTCTATATAAGCCACCACCCACCACTAGACTAGGGGGCTTTTCTTCCACTTCTCTCTTTTCACCATTAGTCTCGTGGACTTAGCTCTGCATGGGGATCCGCTCCTCTCTCTCATACACATATTGTAATCTCCGGATATATACTCAGATAAAACAAAGCCTCTCCGAGCACGAGACGAGGGTTGTTATCTCCACCATGAGAGGCCCGAACTCGCTAAAACCACCGTGTCACCCATATGCATCTCGACAGATCATGTCCGCTATCCTACCCTCTCTTCATCGTCGGAGTCGTTTCACGACAGCCCCTTTAGTCCGGTTGGTGCCACCAACCGACCAAAGATCTGTTTTCAGCAGCCCAAAGGGTGGGAAGCAGAGGGCTTTGGTCCCGGTTGGTGGCACCAACCGGGACTAAAGGGGGAGCATTGGTCCTGGTTGGTGCCACGAACCAGGACCAAAGGTTTGCATTGGTCCCGGTTCGTGGCACCAACCGAGACCAATGTCCTGCGGCTAGCCGCGGTGCGGTGGGATGTTTAGTCCCACCTCGCTAGCCGAGGAGCGGCAGGACCGGTTTATAAGCCCTGCCCCGCCAACTCCATTGAGCTCCTCTCAACTGCAGGCCTCTGGGCCTAATCTCGCACTGCTATGCTCAGGGCTCATTGGCCTTCAAGGGCTCAATCCTGGCCCATGGATGGGTTTCCAGTCGTATTCAGGCCGTGGTGGCCTAGTTGGTGGCATTTTTTTATTTTTTTGCAGTTTTTTATTTTCTTTTTTTCTTCATTTATTTTATTTTGTTTTTACTTACAACAAAATACTTACGGTTGCTATTTTATTTATTTCAGGAAAATTCTTTTTGCTTATAATGTTTTGAACAGAAAATACTTTGGTAAGTTTGGTTATTAAAGTTTATTTTATTTTGTTTCTACTTATATATTTTATTAAAGTTTATTTTATTTTATTTGGTTTCTACTTACATCATCAATTTTCATCCCTTTCTGACTTCATTTGTTATTTTTCATGCATTTACTGATTATTTTGAGCTATAAGACCCTGAAATTGAAAAGCATTTCAAATGAACTCTAAAAAGGTTGGAATTTGGCATGATATCATCATTTCATCCACATAGCATGTGCAAGAAAGTTGAGAGGGTTACGGCAAAAACTGGATGCACTTCGTGTACAAAACGGACAATCTCTTTCGAAGTATCATGATTTCATACGGAAACTTGTCTGTTACAAAGGGATTTCATTCTCTTAAACTTATTTGAACTCGTGACTTTTTGTGTGTTCAAAATGCCCCATGCAAAGCCACATCATCAATTTTCAACCCTTTCTGACTACATTTGTTATTTTTCATGCATTTACTAATTATTTTGAGCTATAAAACCCTGAAATTGAAAAGCAGTTCAAATGAACTCTGAAAAGGTTGAAAGTTGGCATGGTATCATCATTTTATCCACATAGCATGTGCAATAAAGTTGAGAGGGTTACGGCAAAAACTGGATGCACTTCGTGTAAAATCGGGCAATCTCTTTCGAAGTATCAGGATTTCATACAGAAACTTGTCTGTTGCAACATGCATTTCAAATGAACTACGAAAAGGTTGAAAGTTGGCATGGTATCATCATAATAGTTGTGGAGAGAAAGTCTTCACTTTTTCTTCGCTTGTGTCCTTTCCTTATTGCGTCGTAACCATGGATAATCTTCATCATTTATCAGGATGCTTGGGTCAGCCTTGACTTTGAAGGGAGGAATTTCATGAAACTTTTCATAATCTTCGGACATGTCTGTCTTGCCCTCCACTCCCACAATGTCCCTTTTTCCAAAAAAGAACTATGTGGCGCTTTGGCTCATCGTATGGTGTATTCGCTTCCTTATCTTTTCTTTTTCTCCGTTTGGTGGACATGTCCTTACATAGATAACCTATGCCACATCATTTGCTAGGACGAAAAGTTCGTTAGTGTACCCAAGATTGTTCAGATCCACTGTTGTCATTCCGTACTGTGGGTCTACCTGTACCCCGCCTCCTGACAGATTGACCCATTTGCACTTAGACAAAGGGACCTTAAAATCATGTCCGTAGTCAAGTTCCCATATGTCCACTATGTAACCATAATATGTGTCCTTTCCCCTCTCAGTTGCTGCATCAAAGCAGACACCGCTGTTTTGGTTGGTGCTCTTTTGATCTTGGGCGATCGTGTAAAATGTATTCCCATTTATCTCGTATCCTTTGTAAGTCAATACAGTCGAAGATGGTCCCCTGGACAACGAGTACAACTCAGCACAAACAGTGTTCTCACCTCTAAGACGTGTTTCCAACCAACTGCTGAAAGTCCTGATGTGTTCACTTGTAATCCAGTCGTCACACTGCTCTGGGTGTTTGGAGCGCAGACTGTTCTCGTGTTCATCGACATACGGGGTCACCAAGGTAGAGTTCAGTAGTACTGTGTAGTGTGCTTGAGACCATGAATATCCGTCCTTGCATATTATTGAGTCCCCTTCAAGCGTGCCTTTTCCAGTCAGTCTCCCCTCATACCGCGATTTAGGGAGACATATCTTCTTAAGGCCAGGAATGAAGTCAACACAAAACCCAATGACATCCTCTGTTTGATGGCCCATGGAGATGCTTCCTTCTGGCCTAGCACGGTTACAGACATATTTCTTTAGGACTCCCATGAACCCTCTCAAAGGGGTACATATTGTGTAGAAATACGGGGCCCAGAATGACAATCTCGTCAACTAGATGAACTAGGACTTGCGTCATGATATTGAAGAAGGATGGTGGGAACACCAGCTCAAACCGACAAGACATTGCACCACATCACCTTAGCCTTGGTATGATTTCTGGATCGATCACCTTATGAGAGATTGCATTGAGGAATGCACATAGCTTCACAATGGCTAATCGGACGTTTTTCGTAGAAGCCCTCAATGCAACCGGAAGCGCTTATGCCATAATCACGTGGCGCTCATGAGACTTTAGGTTCGAACTTTTCTCGTGCCATATTTATTATTCCCTTTATATTCCACGAGAAGCCGCCAGACCTTCATATTAAGCAGGCATTCAAAGAAGATTTCCTTCTCTTCTTTGGTAAGAGCGTAATGGCAGACCTTCATATCGCTTTGCGTGCATGCCGCCTTTTTTCGTGCAAATGTTGCAGGTCCTCTCATGCCTCAGCTGTATCTTTTGTCTTCCCATACACACCCAAGAAACAGGGCTTTGGTTCGGGCCTGGCTAGCCCAATATCCGGTTTGTGACTTGGAGTCATCCAGATCTGTGTCGAGGCTAGCATCGACGTAACCCTTTACGACGAGCTCTTCGTCACCTCCAGAACGAGAAACATATCCTTAGTTCTTTTCGTGTACTTCAGATATTCCCGACCACCGCCCAAAGGTTCAATGCCGGATTACTTTGGTACCTTGCTACCAAACTTACGGCAAGGTTTACATCAGGTCGGTACACAAAGATGGCATACATAATAGACCCTATGGCCGAGGCATAGGGGATGACACTCATCTTTTCTCTATCTTCTGCCGTGGTCGGGCATTGAGCCGAGCTCAATTTCACACCTTGCAATACAGGCAAGAACCCCTTCTTGGACTGATCCATATTGAACTTCTTCAATATCTTATCAAGGTATGGCTTTGTGAAAGACCTATTAGGCGTCTCGATCTATCTCTATAGATCTTGATGCCTAATATGTAAGCAGCTTCTCAAAGGTCCTTCATTGAAAAACACTTATTCAAGTAGGCCTTTATGCTGTCCAAAAGTTTTATATCATTTCCCATCAATAGTATGTCATCCACATATAATATGAGAAATGCTACAGAGCTCCCGCTCACTTTCTTGTAAACGCAGGCTTCTCCATAAGTCTGCATAAACCCAAACGCTTTGATCATTTCATCAAAGTGAATGTTCCAACTCCGAGATGCTTGCACCAGCCCATAGATGGAGCACTGGAGCTTGCATACCTTGTTAGCATTCTTAGGATCGACAAAACCTTCCAGTTGCATCATATACAATTCTTCCTTAAGAAAGTCATTAAGGAATGTCGTTTTGACGTCCATTTGCCATATCTCATAATCATAGAATGCGGCAATTGCTAACATGATTCAGACGGACTTCAGCTTCGCTACGGGTGAGAAGGTCTCATCGTAGTCGGTAACCCTTAGTGACAAGTCGAGCTTTATAGATGGTGACATTACCATCCGCGTCCGTCTTCTTCTTAAAGATCCATTTATTTTCTATCGCTCACCGATCATTGGGCAAGTCTGTCAAAGTCCATACTTTATTTTCATACATGGATCCTATCTCGGATTGCATGGCTTCAAGCCATTTGTTGGAATCTGGGCCCGCCATTGCTTCTTCATAGTTCAAAGGTTCACCGTTGTCTAACAACATGATTTCCAGGACAGGGTTGCCATACCATTCTGGTGTGGAACGTGTCCTTGTGTACCTACGAAGTTCAATAACAACTTGATCCGAAGTACCTTGATCATCATCATTAACTTCCTCTCTAGTCGGTGCAGGCACCACAGAAACATCTTCCTGAGCTGCGCTACTTTCCGGTTCAAGAGGCAGTACTTCATCAAGTTCTCACTACTAGGGAAAAGCCTATACACAAAAAGTTACTAGTAGCGAGGGTTGCCATACTACTAAGTTTATAGCAGTAGCGCGTGTTTTTAACCCTCGCTACTACTAAGCGGTCTCTACCGTGCCCCCCGGGACATGCCATAGTAGTAGCGCGGCTTTTTAAAACCTCGCTACTACTAAGTTTGATAGCAGTAGCGTTGGTTTTTAGCCCTCGCTACTACTAAGTGGTGCCCATAGTAGTAGCGAGGGGGTAAAAAACTGCGCTACTACTAAAGGTCCCATTTTCAAACTCTAACCCCCCCCCCCGGTGGATCGCCTTTTCAGTTTAAAAAAAAATAAAAGAAAATGATGAAAATGTCAAAAAAATAAAAGAAAATAAGTTTCCCATGTGATATGTGGTCTAGTTGTTGGGAAAATTTGCAAATATGAATTTCGACTTTATTTGCAAAATCTCTCGAGAATTTGCAAAAATGGGCATAACTTTTGCATACTAACTCAGATGAAAAAGTTTTTTATATGATAAATCATCTACTCGAAAAGTTACATCCAAATTTAACGGGGGGAACCCCGTTAATCATTTTCAAAATCCTCAAAAACCAAACAGAAAAGAAGTTACGGGGCTTTTAAGATCTAGAGTGGAAAAAATCGAAAAAAATTCAAACTGTGTGGTCAAACAATGGTCAAACTAATTATTCTAGAATATTAGTGTTATTAAATAATTATTTTAGTTTTTTTTGAATTTTGGTCAAATCTGGTCAAACTGTTGTCAAACTGTGGTCAAACTAATTATTCAAGAAATATTAGTGTTACTAATTTTTTGAACAATAGTTTCAAACTCAAATAGTGAAATGTGTGACTTCATGCTCAAGCTAAATTCCTGAGGTTAATAGGATTGACATCTTACTATTGTCAGGAAAACAACAAGAGCAGACTTGGAAACGAGGTAGAATAGAACCCGGAAGTTAAGCGTGCTCAGGCTGGAGTAGTGAGAGGATGGGTGACCGTCCGGGAAGTTAGAAGATTTGGAATGATGAGGGGTGATTAGAGATTAAATTGAGCAGCGATGAGGGGTGATTAGAGATTTGAGGTTAAAATAATTCAGAAATTTGAAAATTAGGGAAAAATCAAAATATTTTTTCGAAAAAATTCAAAAAAAACCTGCGCTGGTAGTAGTAGCGCGGGTTTTTACCCACGCTACTACTAAAGGACGTAGTAGTAGCGCGGGTGGCACCCGCGCTACTACTATACGTTAGTTGTAGCGCCTTATTAGTAGCGCCGGCCCCCGTGCTAATAATAGTCCCAAAACCCGCGCTGCTGCTAGGCTTTTCCCTAGTAGTGTCTACTTCCCTCCCACTTACTTCTTTCGAGAGAAACTCTTTCTCCAGAAAGGACCCATTCTTGGCAACGAAGATCTTGCCTTCGGATCTGAGGTAGAAGGTATACCCAATGGTTTCCTTAGGTTATCCTATGAAGGCGCATTTTTCCGACTTGGGTTCGAGCTTTTCAGGTTGAAGTTTCTTGACATAAGCATCGCATCCCCAAACTTTTAGAAATGACAGCTTGTGTTTCTTTCCAAACCATAATTCATACGGTGTCATCTCAACGGATTTATACGGTGCCCTATTTAAAGTGAATGTAGCTGTCTCTAAAGTGTATCCCCAAAATGATAGCGATAAATCGGTAAGAGACATCATAGATCGCACCATATACAATAGAGTGCAATTACGATGTTCGGACACACCGTTACGCTGAGGTGTTCCAGGCAGCGTGAGTTGTGAAAAAATTTCCACATTTCCTTAAGTGCGTACCAAACTCGTGACTTAAATATTCTCCCCCACGATCTGATCGTAAGAACTTTATTTTTCTATCACGTTGATTCTCCACCTCACTCTGAAATTCCTTGAACTTTTCAA
>CM038142.1:16198871-16339966 GCA_021437245.1 Aegilops speltoides
TAAAACCATTGATCCTTTTAAGGACATTCTAACATTTTTTAGTTGAATCAATTGATTTGTCTCTCTTTATTTGTACCGCTGAAATGCATAGGTCAGAGCCCTTGACGTAATGGTGTGGCCAGGCCCAGGCAGACCAGTCGGTGACCCAAGGTAATGCCGTCGAATCTCTTTGCGGACTGTAACACCACACACATCGTTTGATATTACTTCCTCCGTTCCTAAATATAAGTCTTTTTAGAGATTCCACTATGGACCACATACAAATGTATATGGACATATTTTAGAGTGTAGATTCACTCATTTTGCTCCGTATGTAGTCCTTTATTGGAATCTCTAAAAAGACTTATATTTAGGAACGGAGGGAGTAGATTGTAGTATGCTTAGAAGCCCCTGGCTTGTGCGAAGCCTGGCCTAATCCTGGTTGCGCCACTGTCGTGACTGTTGTAGCCATCCTCAAGCTTATGCAACCGAGACGGTGCTAATGCGTGAGAAAAAAGGCATACATCATAACAGTTACATGTTTCGTGAATGGTGTGTCTAGGTCTCAATCAACTGAGATTTAATCAAGTCTCAAGCACGTGATATAGTGTATAGAAAAAGAAATACTAAAAAAGGATGTTTTGTACGAATATCCATGCAAGATCTAGGTGTTGGAAATATGCCCTAGAGGCAATAATAAAAGGGTTATTATTATATTTTCTTGTTCATGATAATTGTCTTTTATTCATGCTATAACTGCATTATCCGGAAATCGTAATACACGTGTGAATACATAGACCATAACATGTCCCTAGTGAGCCTCTAGTTGACTAGCTCGTTGGTTGACAGATAGTCATGGTTTCGACTATGGACATCGAGATGTCATTGACAGCGGGATCACATCATTAGGAGAATGATGTGATGGACAAACAATCCTAAGCATAGCACAAGATCGTAGTTAGTTTGCTAGAGCTTTTCCAATGTCAAGCATCTTTTCCTTAGACCATGAGATCGTGTAACTCCGGATACCGTAGGAGTGCTTTGGGTGTACCAAGCGTCACAGCGTCTGGGTGACTATAAAGGTGCACTACGGTATCTCGAAAGTGTCTGTTGGGTTGACCGATCGAGGCTGATTGTCCTCCGTATGCGGAGAGGTATCTCTGGGCCCTCGATAATGCATCATCATAATGAGCTCAAAGTAACCAAGTGGTTGGTCACGGGATCATGCATTACGCCGAGTAAAGTGACTTGCGTGCGAGCTGAACAAGGTATTGGGATGCCGCGATCGAGTCTCGGGCAAATAACGTACCGATTGACAAAGGGAATTGTATCGGGGTTTGATCGAATCCTCGACATCGTGGTTCATCCGATGACATCATCGAGGAGCATGTGGGGCTGTAGGATCGAAAGTATGTCTAGAGGGGGTGATTAGACTACTTGACAATATAAAAATTCAGCCTTTTGATAAAGACAAGTTTTTGGCAAGTTCACAATAATGATCAAGTCAAGTATCACCCTACACATGCAATTCTAGAGTATAGGCGGTGGAAAGTAAATTGCACATGTAGTAAAGAGAGGTGGAGAAGAGCAAAGCGCAGTTTGGAACACGGAGATTTTTCTCGTGGTTCCGATAGGTGGTGCTATCGTCAATCCACGTTGATGGAGACTTCAACCCACGGAGGGTAGCATGCGAGAGTCCACGGAGGCTCCACCCACGAAGGGTCCACGAAGAAGCAACCTTGTCTATGCCATCATGGCTCGCCCACGGAGGGCTAGCCTTACTCGGGTAGATCTTCACGAAGTAGGCGATCTCCTTGCCCTTACAAACTTCTTGGTTCAACTCCACATCTTGGGAGGCTCCCAAGCGACACCTAACCAATCTAGGAGGCACCACCCTCCAAAAGGTAATAGATGGTGTTGATGATGATGAACTCCTTGCTCTTGTGCTTCAAATGATAATCTCCCCAACACTCAACTCTCCTCACTGATTTGGCTGTGGTGGAAGAAAGGATTGAGTGGAAAGCAACTTGGAAGGCTAGAGATCAAGTTTCATATGGTAGGAGTGGAGCAACTTGATCTCAACACAAGGGTAGGTAGTTCTCTTCTCGAAATGTAAGGTAGGAGTGGTAGTTCTTTCGATGGCTCTCTCCACGAGTGAAGAGGGGTGGAGGGTATTTATAGCCTCCACACAAAATCCAACCGTTACACATTTGACCAATCTCGGTCGGACCGAAGTTGACAACTCGGTGAGACCGAAAGTTCAAATCATTTGAGCGTTGGGATTTTCGGTGGGACCGAAAATACAAACTCGGTGAGTCCGATTCGTGTAAAGACTAGGGCTTGCCAATCTCGGTGGGATCGACTTCATCATCTCGGTGACACCGATTTGATGAAAGATTCTGAAGCTTGGCAACACAAGTTTCGGTGAGACCGAGTTGAATCGGAAAATCCGAGATTTCTAGGGTTTGGCTATATGGTGAGGTGGTTCATCTCGGTGTGGTGAGTTTAGGAAATCGGTGGGACCGAGATTACTTATGAGTGTATTATGGAAGTGAGAGTTGCTGATAGTTTAGGAGATGTATCACTAAGCACTTTGAGCAACGGATCATTATCATAACCTCATCCCTTTTAATAGTATTGGCTTTCCTATAGACTCAATGTGATCTTGGATCACTAAACCAAAAATGGAGTCTTGAGCTTTTGCCAATGCTTGCCTTAGCATTTTGAGGGTCCACTTCTTGGTCCTTGCCTTACCCATATCCTGAACTTTCGAAATAATTCTCAAGAAACTATTAGTTCAATGATATATATGTTGTTATTAATTACCAAAACTACCGGGGATTAGTTGCACTTTCAATCTCCCCTTTTGGTAATTGATGAAAACATATAGATCAAAAGCCGACAAAGGATATAATCAATGAATAATATAATAAGCTTTGAGAAGTATGTGTTAAGCAAGAGCTCCCCTAAATTTGTGCATTATTTAAGATTTGCGTTTGAATGCAAATGCACAATCGATTAGGATCATGGGTCACTCTTCCATGTCACATACATCTTGGTGGGCGCACAAAATGATAAGAATGAATAGCATGCACCCAATCACCAAGACATGAGTAAATGGTCATACAAGATATGAATAGCATATGATAAGCATTAAGCACACATTAAGATATAGAATGCGACCAAGCACTCATTAAGGCATAGTGAAGCGTAGTATCAAACACAGAATGTCTCGAAAAACCAAAAGTATCTCAAAAGACCACAAATGAGCGAAAGAGCAAAAGCGCAAAGACAAAGGCATTCTCTCTCTGAAGTCCTATGATCTATACAATTTCTCCCCTTTGGCAACAAGTTACCAAAAAGTTCGAAAAGGCATAGAGCTAAGCGTCCTTGGGGACTCTGCTGGCGGCTCATGCAGGTTGATGGAGTTGAGATGGCAGCATGGCGAACTTGGTGATGTTTGTCTTTGGAGGAGTGGTCACTGGCTGGAGCTGGAGCAACGATGGAGCGTGGGAGGTCTTGGGCTGTAGTCTGGGTCGATCCTTGGAATAGCGGTGATCGGGGTTTTGTGGGAACGGGCGATCTGTTCATAAGCATCTGGACTAGGTCATCCTGCATCTCACATGAGCTCTTCCTTCTCTCTTTGCTTCCTCAATATCTGCCTCAAGCTTGTTGTGATTACTTGCACTTGATCGACTTCACATCGAGCATGGATCTTGTCTTCAACAATCCTCTCAAGGCTCTCTGAGGCGTACAATGTTGGCAGGCGTTGTTCAATCCTTTGGGTAGCTTCAAGGCTGCTCTCCAACACTCTTTGGTTTAGTGCTCTCTTTGCTTCCTTCTCACTTTAGCTTTCTTGGCAGCTTTGATCTTTGCTTGACCTTCAAGCGGCGTTGGATCCTCCTCATCCATCACAACATCATTATCCTCATGCTCGGCTGCGTTGGCAAGTGTGGTCTATCCAACAAGTATGTGCCCGTGCCAAACTTGGCATTGATAAGCATCGAATATCGGGGCAAATCCACACGACCTCTTTTGGTCATTGCAGTCCTCTTGATGGTCTCAACTATCAAGTCCATCACCTTGAAAGGTGCCTTCTCATCAAGTATATGCAGCATGTTGATAGAGTACCCTCGATCATGCGATGATCTCGGACTTGGGCATCAAGGTATGCCTCGAGAATAGTGTTTGTGGTAGGTAGACCCGGAGATAGTACGCTGGCGAGCTTCCATATTCCCAAATCTTTATGGAACCTCTTTGTACATATTCTTCATAGATTCATGGTTCTTCTTGGGAATGCCATAGACATCAACATCATCCTCTCTCCCTTTGGAGCATTGAAGTTCCCCATTCTTCTACGGTTGAAGAGAATCTTTGACCTTCGTCATCCATGTGATCTTTCCATCTGGATAGAAATGAGGCTGGCATAGAATTGCATAATCATTTCATCATTCCAACTTGTCAACTTTTGACCAACAAAATCTAACACCACATGCGTGAAGCTCTCATGCACATGTGGAAAGAAGTCTCTGTCTCTTCCTTGTCAATGTATTTCCAATCAACAAATCGGTATGCGCCACTATGGGCTTCTTGTCCATCAGCGATCTCATAGAAGTCCTTGCTCTCGGTGTGGAATCTTGGATCCAGCAGTTCTTCTCCTCGACATATGGATCGCTTGTCTCCATAGCACGAGACCTCTATCCTTCCTTTCCTTCATGTTTTCAGCTTGAGGATGAGCATCATTGTGAAGTGGCGGTTTAGTGAGTTTAAAAGCTGGTGCCTCATCATCGACCGTGGTGGCACATCATCTTTCTTCTTCTCGAATCTGGGATGTTCACATCTTCTTGGGCTTGGCGGGCTTTCTTGGAGCTGCCTTGGCTGGAGCAGATGGCTTGGACTCGAGTGGCTCCCTCGATGGCATCACCCATGAGCTTAGGCCGAGGAGGCTGGGTGCTTCCTCATCCTCATCTTCCTCTTTGCATCATCATGCACAATCCTCTTCCTCTTGGAAGTTTTCTTCACCTTGCTTGTAGTTTCCTCTTCCATACTCAGCTTCTTGGCAGGTGGATGCTTCACTTTCTGGTGCCCTTCTTGGTCTCTTGACCTTGAGGCTCTTTAGCAACAACTTTTCTCTTTGGCTTGGAGGACCTCTTCTTCAATAATGAAATCGAATCTTCTTCATCGAGTTCCTCTTCTTTACGGCCAGTGGCTGCGGGAGGCAAACCACTTGGTGTGCTCCTCTCACCATCATCGATGAGCTCTTTGGGTTGGGACTAGTGCACGCCTCGGAATATCGCAATAGGTGACTCGGACTTACGGCTTCCGGCATCGACATGGTGACAACTTGTGAATAGATAAGGTGTAGGGAGTAGAAGAGTTATCACAAAGCTGGAAGATTTTGCAAACAAAATGAGTTCAAATTCTAGTATTAGGTTTTCCAGAAGACATTTCGGTCGGACCGAGTTTAAAATTGGTGAATCCGAAGTGTTCAAACGAAGCATTCACACCACTTTGGTTGGACGAAGTGGGTTTGATCTGCCAAAAACACTAGGGTTTCGAGAATGATGTGATGGACAAGACCCAATCCTAAGCATAGCACAAGATCGTGTAGTTCGTTTGCTAGAGCTTTTCCAATGTCAAGCATCTTTTCCTTAGACCATGAGATCGTGTAACTCCCGGATACCGTAGGAGTGCTTTGGGTGTACCAAACGTCACAACGTAACTGGGTGACTATAAAGGTGCACTACAGGTATCTCCGAAAGTGTCTGTTGGGTTGACACAGATCGAGACTGGGATTTGTCACTCCGTATGACGGAGAGGTATCTCTGGGCCCACTCGATAATGCATCATCATAATGAGCTCAAAGTAACCAAGTGGTTGGTCACGGGATCATGCATTACGGCACGAGTAAAGTGACTTGCCGGTAACGAGACTGAACAAGGTATTGGGATGCCGACGATCGAGTCTCGGGCAAGTAACGTACCGATTGACAAAGGGAATTGTATACGGGGGTTTGATCGAATCCTCGACATCGTGGTTCATCCGATGACATCATCGAGGAGCATGTGGGAGCTGTAGGATCGAAAGTATGTCTAGAGGGGGGTGATTAGACTACTTGACAATATAAAAATTCAGCCTTTTGATAAAGACAAGTTTTTGGCAAGTTCACAATAATGATCAAGTCAAGTATCACCCTACACATGCAATTCTAGAGTATAGGCAGTGGAAAGTAAATTGCACATGTAGTAAAGAGAGGTGGAGAAGAGCAAACGCAGTTTGGAGACACGGAGATTTTTCTCGTGGTTCCGATAGGTGGTGCTATCGTCAATCCACGTTGATGGAGACTTCAACCCACGGAGGGTAACGGCTGCGAGAGTCCACGGAGGGCTCCACCCACGAAGGGTCCACGAAGAAGCAACCTTGTCTATGCCATCATGGCTCACGCCCACGGAGGGCTAGCCTTACTCGGGTAGATCTTCACTAAGTAGGCGATCTCCTTGCCCTTACAAACTTCTTGGTTCAACTCCACATCTTGACGGAGGCTCCCAAGCGACACCTAACCAATCTAGGAGGCACCACCTCCAAAAGGTAATAGATGGTGTTGATGATGATGAACTCCTTGCTCTTGTGCTTCAAATGATAATCTCCCCAACACTCAACTCTCCTCACCGATTTGGCTGTGGTGGAAGAAAGGATTGAGTGGAAAGCAACTTGGGAAGGCTAGAGATCAAGTTTCATATGGTAGGAGTGGAGCAACTTGATCTCAACACAAGGGTAGGTAGTTCTCTTCTCGAAATGTAAGGTAGGAGTGGTAGTTCTTTCGATGGCTCTCTCCACGAGTGAAGAGGGGTGGAGGGTATTTATAGCCTCCACACAAAATCCAACCGTTACACACATTTGACCAATCTCGGTCAGACCGAAGTTGACAACTCGGTGAGACCGAAAGTTCAAATCATTTGAACGTTGGGATTTTCGGTGGGACCGAAAATACAAACTCGGTGAGTCCGATTCGTGTAAAGACTAGGGCTTGCCAATCTCGGTGGGATCGACTTCATCATCTCGGTGACACCGATTTGATGATGTAAGATTCTGAAGCTTGGCAACACAAGTTTCGTGAGACCGAGTTCGAATCGGAAAATCCGAGATTTCTAGGGTTTGGCTATATGGTGAGGTGGTTCATCTCGGTGTGACTGAGTTTAGGAAATCGGTGGGACCGAGATTACTTATGAGTGTATTATGGAAGTGAGAGTTCTTGATAGTTTAGGAGATGTATCACTAAGCACTTTGAGCAACCAGATCATTATCATAACCTCATCCCCTTTTAATAGTATTGGCTTTCCTATAGACTCAATGTGATCTTGGATCACTAAACCAAAAATGGAGTCTTGAGCTTTTGCCAATGCTTGCCTTAGCATTTTGAGGGGTCCACTTCTTCAGTCCTTGCCTTACCCATATCACTGAACTTTCTGAAATAATTCTCAAGAAACTATTAGTTCAATGATATATATGTTGTTATTAATTACCAAAACTACCCGGGGATTAGTTGCACTTTCAATCTCCCCCTTTTTGGTAATTGATGAAAACATATAGATCAAAGCTTCGACAAAGGATATAATCAATGAATAATATCGTCGCTTTGAGAAGTATGTGTTAAGCAAGAGCTCCCCCTAAATTTGTGCATTATTTAAGATTTGCGTTTGAATGCAAATGCACAATCGATTAGGATCATGGGTCACTCTTCCATGTCACATACATCTTGGTGGAGCGCACAAAATGATAAGAATGAATAGCATGCACCCAATCACCAAGACATGAGTAAATGGTCATACAAGATATGAATAGCATATGATAAGCATTAAGCACACATTAAGATATAGTACGACCAAGCACTCATTAAGGCATAGTGAAACGTAGTATCAAACACACAGAATGTCTCGAAAAACCAAAAGTATCTCAAAAAGACCACAAATGAACGAAAGAGCAAAAGCGCAAAGACAAAGGCATTCTCTCTCTCGAAGTCCTATGATCTATACAATTTCTCCCCCTTTGGCAACAAGTTACCAAAAAGTTCGAAAAGGCATAGAGCTAAGCGCCACTGGGGACTCACTGGCGGCTCTCTGGGTTGATGGAGTTGAGATGGCAGCATCGGCGAAGACTTGGTGATGTTTGTCTTTGGAGGGTGGTCCTGGAGCTGGAGCTGGAGCAACCGATGGAGCTGTGGGAGGTGCCGAGGCTGTAGTCCCGTGTCACCATTGGAATAGCAGGTGATCGGGGTTTTGTGGGAACCGAGCAGTCTGTTCATAAGCATCTGGACTAGGTCATCCTGCATCTCACGCATGAGCTCTTCCTTCTCCCTCTTTGCTTCCTCAATATCTGCCTCAAGCTTGTTGTGATTACTTGCACTTGATCGACTTCACATCGAGCATGGATCTTGTCTTCAACAATCCTCTCAAGGCTCTCCTGAGACTGTACAATGTTGGCCAGGCGTTGTTCAATCCTTTGGGTAGCTTCAAGGAGCTGCTCTCCAACACTCTTTGGTTTAGCTGCTACTGCTGCTGCTTCCTTCTCAGCTTTAGCTTTCTTGGCAGCTTTGATCTTTGCTTGACCTTCAACTGACGTTGGATCCTCCTCATCCATCACAACATCATTATCCTCATGCTCAGGCTGCAGTGGCAAGTGTGGTCTATCCAACAAGTATGTGCCCGTGCCAAACTTGGCATTGATAAGCATCTGAATATGCGGGGCAAATCCACACGACCTCTTTTGGTCAGCTGCAGTCCTCTTGATGGTCTCAACTATCAAGTCCATCACCTTGAAAGGTGCCTTCTCATCAAGTATATGCAGCATGTTGATAGAGTACCCTCTGATCATGCGATGATCTCCAGACTTGGGCATCAAGGTATGCCTCAGAATAGTGTTTGTGGTAGGTAGACCTGCCTGGAGATAGTACACTGAGCCGAGCTTCCATATTCCCAAATCTTTAGCTGGAACCTCTTTGTACATATTCTTCATAGATTCATGGTTCTTCTTGGGAATGCCATAGACATCAACATCATCCTCTCTCTGACTTTGGAGCATTGAAGTTCGCCCATTCTTCTACAGTTGAAGAGAATCTTTGACCTTCAGTCATCCATGTGATCTTTCCATCTGGATAGAAATGAGCTGTGGCATAGAATTGCATAATCATTTCATCATTCCAACTTGTCAACTTTTGACCAACAAAATCTGCAACACCACATGCGGTGAAGCTCTCATGCACATGTGGAAAGAAGTCTGTGCTCTTCATGTCAATGTATTTCCAATCAACAAATCTGTGTCCGCCACTATGGGCTTCTTGTCCATCAGCCGATCTCATAGAAGTCCTGCTTTGCTCTCGGTGTGGAATCTTGGATCAACAGCAGTTCTTCTCCTCACAAAGATATGGATCAGCTTGTCTCCATAGCCCGAGACCTCTATCCTTCCTTTCCTTCATGTTTTCACTTGAGGATGAGCATCATTGTGAAGTGGCGGTTTCGCCGAGTTTCAAAGAAAACGGTGCCTCATCATCGACACGGTGGTGGCACATCATCTTTCTTCTTCTCGAGATCTTGGGATGTTCTCGATAGTCTTCTTGGGCTTGGCAGCAGGCTTTGCTTGGAGCTGCCTTGACTGGAGCAGATGGCTTGGACTCAAGTGGCTCTGCCTCGATGGCATCACCCATGAGCTTAGGCTTCGAGGAGGCTGGGGTGCTTCCTCATCCTCATCTTCCTCTCGCTGCATCATCATGCACAATCCTCTTCCTCTTGGAAGTTTTCTTCACCTTGCTTGTAGTTTCCTCTTCCATACTCAGCTTCTTGGCAACAAGTGGACTGCTTCACTTTCTCGGTGCCCTTCTTGGTCTCTTGACCTTGAGGCTCTTTGGCAACAACTTTTCTCTTTGGCTTGGAGGAGACCTCTTCTTCAATAATGAAATCGAATCTTCTTCATCGAGTTCCTCTTCTTTACCCCTGGTGGCTGCAGGAGGCAAACCACTTGGTGTGCTCCTCTCACCATCATCCGATGAGCTCTTGGGTTCAGGACTAGTGCCCGCCTCGAATATCAGCAATAGGTGACTCGGACACTGTTCGGCTGTCACGGCATCCGACATGGTGACAACTTGTGAATAGATAAGGTGTAGGCAGAGTAGAAGAGTTATCACAAAGCGCAGAAGATTTTGCAAACAAAATGAGTTCAAATTCTAGTATTAGGTTTTCACAGAAGACATTTCGGTCAGACCGAGTTTAAAATTCGGTGAATCCGAAGTGTTCAAACAGAAGCATTCACACCACTTTCGGTTGGACCGAAGTGGGTTTCGGTCCTGCCGAAAACACTAGGGTTTCACTAAATCCTCATTTCGGTCACACCGATTTGCACAACTCGGTTGGACCGAAAGGTGCAGTGCAATGGCCAGAGGCCAAATCGGTCATACCGAGAATGTAAAATCGGTCTCACCGAGATGTGTTCGGCGGAAACCTAACCCTAAAACTTTTACTCGAATTTCGTTCAAAGGAACTAATCTTGTGTTCAGGAAGATTTCAAACGTGGCAAGATTATAGGCAAACCAGACGTGCATTGAATCGGAGATGGGAGCACGAGTGGGATCGAAACTCACCCTAACTTGGTGGAGTTCCTCTACGGCGGCAACGACGCGGAGAGAATGTCCGTTGACGGTGACGAAGACCTGCGGCGAGCGGCGAGCGCATTTACGGAGACGATCCGGAGAAACAATTTACGGCAAGGGGTGTGGGGCGAAGCGTTTGAAGTAGAAATCAATGCGCGCGACCCACGGAGTATATATACCCCTTTGCTGTCGGTGGGACCGAGTTGTAAAACTCGGTGGCACCGAGATGGACAACTGCAGGGCAGTTATGCACTTCGGTCACGCCGAAAATCACAACTCGGTTTCACCGAGGTGAAAACCTAGATCATTCTAAATGCTTTCGGTTTGACCGAGTTTGAGTGGGTTGGTCCGACCGAAATCAAATAGAAGGTTTTGGAAGTTTAGCCTTTGACGGATCGGTGGCTCCGAGTGCTCCTCACTCGGAGGGTCCGAAAATGACTTGTTCAAAGTTTGTGATGTAAGCATGAATAGAATTTGAGACAAGAAAGCATAGATAGCTAGGGAGGAACTTAGGCATTCTTGTCCATCCATTTGGTCGAAAAATCAAAAGACCAAAACAACAAATGGATGTCCTTTAATGGATAAAATCATGCATCCAACATGCTCACACAAGAAGATAGCAAATGAAATATGTGTCAAACATGCACAATCAAAACTCTAGCTACTATCACACAATTTGTCGATGATTGGGTCATCTATATATGAGTATATTGACTTAGGAGCCAAATGAGAACATTTGATTATAGGTCATACTCATCGCTTAAGCACAAGTGGGGTTACCACTTTTACATAAAGCATTGATGTGTTCACATCATTTGAAGATGCTTTAGCTCAATTCTTTAGAGCAAAGCTCCCCTAGATGTGAGAACCCCTTTAAAGGGTCAAACTAACCTTGGGTTGTCGAGAAGACTTCATGTAGATGTTGAAGATGTGGATGCTCAATGTTGATGAAGATCATCAAGAGTTGGGAGCAATCCTTTGGATTCGGGCACTTTCAATACCTACATGGGTTAGTCCCACAAGGAACAAACAAGGATATCCATGGACATAGATTGAAGTTCACAATAGATGATGTCCATGAAAGCAATGATTACCTTGTCCCTTGACTTACCAACAAGAGGGTTTGTGACTCCATGAACTAGTGCAAGATGTGGAAGTTGATTGCACAAGTTTTTGCCAAAAAGAATGTGAGTGAAGTATGTTGGCGGAGTCACCCTCAAGAACTCTCTAGTTCTTATTCTTCGGGATCCACATCATCTTGATGGGAATCCTTGGGGTTGTAGTTGAGCTTGATGAAGTAGAACTTGACGTTTCCTTGGGAACCCACTTGACCATGGCTTTAGGTGCTTCAATAAATGCATCAATCTCCTCTTGAAGCTTGTCCTTGCCTTTTAGCTTGTGGTCTTGTGGTGGAAGATCATCTTGAGCTTGTTCCACATTGGAAGAAGTAGGATCGTACTTCTCCTTTTGAGAAACAAACTTTGGAGTGGGATATTGACCTTCTTCCCATTCAACACCCTCGGCGTTGAACTTTCGCTCAAAACCAATTCCTTGATTCTTCCGGTGCCTTCCTTGCTTGCGAACAATTTCCTCAAAGTTCTTACTTCCGGCAAGGCTCTTGTAGACACCTTTCTCTATAATCCCTTTCAATAAACTATTTTCTTGCTCAAGTGTAACTTGGCTTGAAACATTGTTAGTGGAATCAAGAGAACTACTAGAAGCAACAATATTGGATTTAGTATGGTTATTGTTACTACTAGATGAAGAATTTTTCTTATGCTTGTCATGCTTAGTTTTAATAGGTGGCAAGAAATTAGACAAGAGAAGTCGTTTGGCAAGATATGAAGAACTCTTCTTTCGAAGATCATCATTGATAGCTTTTAGAAACTCATGTTCTTGCTCTAGATTGAGCTTCTCGAGCGTAGCTTCTCATGAGATCTTAGGAGCTCTCTATGATCTTCTTGAGTTGTTTCATGAGCTAACTTAAGAGTGTTTAGTTCTTTAGTTAGACGCTCAATCTCCTTCATAGCATTGTCATTCGACTCTTCTCGACCATAAAGACTACTAGCATGTTCATCATTACTAGGCTCACTAGATTTGTCATGTAAAAGCTCATCTTCACCAAGCAAGTCATCCTCATCACTATCAAAGTCAATGAATTCAGGGTGTGATACCTTGGGGCCTTTTGCCATGAAGCATCTTCCAATTCCCTCATTTGGTGAATCAAACAAGTCATAGGAGTTGGAGTTGGAGGATACGAGAGCAAGACCGGCAACACCTTCATCTTGACTGTAGTCGGAGTTGGAGTGATAGCTTCTTTCGGAATGATTGTGGAGTCGGAGCCGGAGACCCATTCACCTACATGAGCTTGATGTTTTCTTCTTGTGTAGCTCCTTGATGACTTGTCTTTCCTCTCCGAATCCTTGCTTCTCCGAGAGGGTCTTCATTCATAACGATCATCTCTACTCCTTCTCTCTTTCCGAGGTGACTCTTCTCTTGAGCTTCTTCTTCTTGGAGATTCTTCTCTTCTCTTGTGGGGAGCCAAACACTCATTTGAGTAGTGTCCGGGTCTTCCACAATTATAGCAATTTCGATCACGACTAGAAGATCTCTTTTCATCATATGATCTAGACTTTGAGCTTCTTTCTTTGCTTCTACTCTTGTAGAATTTGTTGAAGTTCTTCACCATTAGGCTTATCTCTTCATTGGAAACTAGCTTGTCACTTGAGGTTGTGGGAGCATCACTTGTAGCTTTGTAAGCACCACTTGACTTGTTGTGAAGCTCTTCCTTATCTTTAAGTGTCATCTCATGAGCAACAATTCTTCCAATGACTTGGTTGGCTTGAGATTCTTGTAGTTTGGCATCATTTGGATCAAAGTGCACACGGTGTCATACTTTCCATCCAAAGCTCTGAGAATCTTCTTGATGATGAATCGGTCGGTCATTTCTTCGCTTCCTAAGCCGGCAATCTCATTTGTGATGAGAGCAAGCCTAGAGTACATTTCAGCGACTCCTTCACCTTCCTTCATCTTGAACTTGTCAAGTTGACCTTGAAGAACATCTAGCTTTGATTCCTTCACGGACTTGGTACCTTCGTGCATTTCAACCAAAGTATCCCAAATCTCTTTTGCATTCTCAAGACGGCTGATTTTGTTGAACTCCTCGGGACACAAAGCATTGAAGAGAATGTCACAATCTTGAGCATTGTTTTGCAACATCCATAATTCATCCGTTGTAGCCGCGATCCGGAACTTTTCCTTCCTCAAGAATTCACCTTGCAAACCAACACAAATAATGCCCCATGCGGTGGGTTATGGCCAAGAATATGCATTTTCATTTTATGCTTCCAACTAGCAAAGTTTGAACCATCAAAGTAAGGACCTCTACGAAAATTACCCTCACTAGACGCCATACTCTCCTAGGTTGTGAAACCAAGCTTATGGAGTCCAATGCAATGGAAACCAATACAATGGAGACCAAATCTCTGATACCACTTGTAGGATCGAAAGTATGTCTAGAGGGGGGGTGATTAGACTACTTGACAATATAAAAATTCAGCCTTTTGATAAAGACAAGTTTTTGGCAAGTTCACAATAATGATCAAGTCAAGTATCACCCTACACATGCAATTCTAGAGTATAGGCAGCGGAAAGTAAAGTGCACATGTAGTAAAGAGAGGTGGAGAAGAGCAAACGCAGTTTGGAGACACGGAGATTTTTCTCGTGGTTCCGATAGGTGGTGCTATCGTCAATCCACGTTGATGGAGACTTCAACCCACGGAGGGTAACGGCTGCGAGAGTCCACGGAGGGCTCCACCCACGAAGGGTCCACGAAGAAGCAACCTTGTCTATGCCATCATGGCCTACGCCCACGGAGGGCTAGCCTTACTCGGGGTAGATCTTCACGAAGTAGGCGATCTCCTTGCCCTTACAAACTTCTTGGTTCAACTCCACATCTTGACGGAGGCTCCCAAGCGACACCTAACCAATCTAGGAGGCACCACCTCCAAAAGGTAATAGATGGTGTTGATGATGATGAACTCCTTGCTCTTGTGCTTCAAATGATAATCTCCCCAACACTCAACTCTCCTCACTGATTTGGCTGTGGTGGAAGAAAGGATTGAGTGGAAAGCAACTTGGGAAGGCTAGAGATCAAGTTTCATATGGTAGGAGTGGAGCAACTTGATCTCAACACAAGGGTAGGTAGTTCTCTTCTCGTAAATGTAAGGTAGGAGTGGTAGTTCTTTCGATGGCTCTCTCCACGAAAGTGAAGAGGGGTGGAGGGTATTTATAGCCTCCACACAAAATCCAACTGTTACACACATTTGACCAATCTCGGTCGGACCGAAGTTGACAACTCGGTGAGACCGAAAGTTCAAATCATGTGAACGTTGGGATTTTCAGTGGGACCGAAAATACAAACTCGGTGAGTCCGATTCGTAAAGACTAGGGCTTGCCAATCTCGGTGGGACCGACTTCATCATCTCGGTGACACCGATTTGATGACGTATGTTCTGAAGCTTGGCAACACAAGTTTCGGTGAGACCGAGTTCGAATCGGAAAATCCGAGATTTCTAGGGTTTGGCTATATGGCTGAGGTGGTTCATCTCGGTGTGGACTGAGTTTAGGAAATCGGTGGGACCGAGATTACTTATGAGTGTATTATGGAAGTGAGAGTTGCTGATAGTTTAGGAGATGTATCACTAAGCACTTTGAGCAACCAGATCATTATCATAACCTCATCCCCTTTTAATAGTATTGGCTTTCCTATAGACTCAATGTGATCTTGGATCACTAAACCAAAAATGGAGTCTTGAGCTTTTGCCAATGCTTGCCTTAGCATTTTGAGGGGTCCACTTCTTCAGTCCTTGCCTTACCCATATCACTGAACTTTCTGAAATGATTCTCAAGAAACTATTAGTTCAATGATATATATGTTGTTATTAATTACCAAAACCACCCGGGGATTAGTTGCACTTTCAGGAGCCAACATGGGTATCCAGATCCCGCTGTTGGTTATTGACCGGAGAGCCGTCTCGGTCATGTCTGCATGTCTCCCGAACCCGTAGGGTCTACACACTTAAGGTTCGGTGACGCTAGGGTTGTATGAATATGAGTATGCAGCAAACCGAATGTTATTCGGAGTCCCGGATGAGATCCCGGATGTCACGAGGAGTTTCGGAATGGTCTGGAGGTAAAGAATTATATATAGGAAGTGGTATTTCGGCCATCGGGAAAGTTTCGGGGTCACCCGGTATTGTACCGGGACCACCGGAAGGGTCCTGGGGGTCCACCGGGTGGGGCCACCCATCCCGGAGGGCCCCATGGGCTGAAGTGGGAGGGGAACCAGCCCATAGTGGGCTGGTGCGCCCCCCTAGGCCCACCCCTTGCGCCTAGGGTTGAAACCCTAGGGTGGGGGGGCACACCACATGCCTTGGGGGGCACTCCACCCCCCTGGCCGCCGCCCCCTTGGGAGATTAGATCTCCCAGGGCCGGCGCCCCCTCCTGGGGGCCTATATAAAGGAGGGCAAGGGGGAGGGCAGCGGCACCCTGTGCATTGGCGCCTCCCTCCTCCTGCTACACCTCGTCCTCCTCCCGCAGCAGCCAGCGAAGCCTGCCGGGAGTTCACTGCATCCACCACCACGCCGTCGTGCCTGCTGGATCATCATCAACCTCTCCTTCCCCCTTGCTGAATCAAGAAGGAGGAGACGTCTCCCGTCCCGTACGTGTGTTGAACGCGGAGGTGCTGTCCGTTCAGCACTTGGTCATCGGTGATCTGAATCACGGCGAGTACGACTCCATCATCACCATCCCCTTGAACGCTTCCGCGCACGATCTACAAGTGGTATGTAGATGCAATCTCTCTCCCTTGACTCGTTGCTTAGATGAACTCATAGATGGATCTTGGTGAAACCGTAGGAAAATTTTTAATTTTCTGCAACGTTCCCCAACAGTGGTATCAGAGCTAGGTCTATGCGTAGTTCTCTATTGCACGAGTAGAACACAATTTGGTTGTGGGCGTAGATCTTGTCAACTTGCTTGCCGCTACTAGTCTTATCTTGCTTCAGCGGTATTGTGGGATGAAGCGGCCCGGACCAATCTTACATGTACGCTTACGTGAGACCGGTTCCACCGACTGACATGCACTAGTTGCATAAGGTGGCTGACGGGTGTCTATCTCTCCCACTTTAGTTGGAGCGGATTCGATGAAAAGGGTCCTTATGAAGGGTAAATAGAAGTTGACAAAATCACGTTGTGGTTATTCGTAGGTAAGAAAACGTTCTTGCTAGAACCCAATTACAGCCACGTAAAAGATGCAACAACAATTAGAGGACGTCTAACTTGTTTTTGCAGCAATTGTCATGTACTGTGATATGGCCAGAAGTTGTGATGAATGATGAATGATATATTGTGATGTATGAGATCATGTTCTTGTAATAGGAATCACGACTTGCATGTCGATGAGTATGACAACTGGCAGGAGCCATAGGAGTTGTCTTTATTTTTGTATGACCTGCGTGTCATTGAAGAACGCCATGTAAATTACTTTACTTTATTGCTAAACGCGTTAGCCATAGAAGTAGAAGTAGTCGTTGGCGTGACAACTTCATGAAGACACGATGATGGAGATCATGGTGTCATGCGGTGACAAGATGATCATGGAGCCCCAAGATGGAGATCAATGGAGCTATATGATATTGGCCATATCATGTCACTACTATATAATTGCATGTGATGTTTATTATGTTTATGCATCTTGTTTACTTAGAACGACGGTAGTAAATAAGATGATCCTTACAAAAATTTCAAGAAGTGTTCTCCCTAACTGCACCATTGCTAAAGTTTGTCGTTTCAAGCACCACGTGATGATCGGTGTGATAGATCCTTACGCTCACATACAACGGTGTAAGACAGTTTTACACATGCAAAACACTTAGGGTTAACTTGACGAGCCTAGCATGTACGGACATGGCCTCGAACACGGAGACCAAAGGTCGAACACGAGTCGTATGGAAGATACGATCAACTTGAGAATGTTCACCGACGATGACTAGTCCGTCTCATGTGATGATCGGACACGGCCTAGTCGACTCGGATCGTAACACTTAGATGACTAGAGGGATGTCTAATCTGAGTGGGAGTTCATTATAATAATTTGATTAGATGAACTTAATTATCATGAACTTAGTCTAAAAACCTTTGCAAATATGTCTTGTAGATCAAATGGCCAACGCTCATGTCAACATGAACTTCAACGCGCGTTAGAGAAAACCAAGCTGAAAGATGATGGCAGCAACTATATGGATCGGGTCCGAACCCGAGGATCATCCTCATAGCAGCCAAGAAAGCATATGTCCTAGATGAACCGCTAGGTGAAGCACCCATCCCACGTAACCAAGACGTTATGAACGCTTTGGCGGAACGCGTCGATGATTACTCCCTCGTTCAAGACGGCATGCTTTCTGACTTAGAACCGGGCTCCAAAAGCGTTTTGAGCATCATGGAGCATATGAGATGTTCGAGGAGCTGAAACTAGTTTTCCAAGCTCACGCTGGGTCGAGAGATATGACGTCTCCGACAAGTTCTACAGTTGTAAGATGGAGGAAAATAGTTCGTTAGTGAGCACATACTCAAAATGTCTGGTTGCACAACCGCTGTCCCGGTGGACATTATCCTCCCGGACGAGGCGGTCATTGAGAATCCTTCGATCGCCCCACCAAGCTACAAGAGCTTTGTGATGAACTACAATATGCAAGGGATGGTGAAGACCATTCCTGAAGTATTTTCAATGCTGAAGTCAGCAGATGTTGAAATCAAGAAAGAACATCAAGTGTTGATGGTCAATAAGACCACTAAGTTTAAAAAGGGCAAGGGTAAGAAGAACTTCAAGAAGGACGGCAAAGATGTTGTCGCGCCCATTAAGCCGATTATCGGGAAGAAGTCAAAGAATGGACCCAAGCACGAGATCGAGTGCTTTTATTGCAAGGAAGGGTCATGGAAGCGGAACTGCCCCAAATACTTAGCGGATAAGAAGGCCGGAAACACCAAAGGTATATTTGATATACATGTAATTGATGTGTACCTTACCATAGTAACTCCTGGGTATTTGATACCGGTGCCGTTGCTCATATTTGTAACTCACAGCAGGAGCTGCGGAATAAGCGGAGACTGGCGAAGGATGAGGTGACGATGCGCGTCGGGAATGGTTCCAGGGTCGATGTGATCGTCGTCGGCACGCTACCTCTACATTTACCTACGGGATTAGTTTTGAACCTTAATAATTGTTATTTGGTGCCAAGTTTGAGCATGAACATTGTATCTGGATCTCGTTTAATACGAGATGGCTACTCATTTAAATCCGAGAATAATGGTTGTTCTATTTATATGAGAGATATGTTTTATGGTCATGCCCCAATGGTCAATGGTTTATTCTTAATGAATCTCGAGCGTAATGTTACACATATTCATAGCGTGAATACCAAAAGATGTAAAGTTGATAACGGTAGTCCCACATACTTGTGGCACTGCCGCCTTAGTCACATTGGTGTCAAGCGCATGATGAAGCTCCATGCTGATGGACTTTTGGAGTCTCTCAATTATGAATCATTTGACACATGCGAACCATGCCTCATGGGCAAGATGACCAAGACTCCGTTCTCCGGAACAATGGAGCGAGCAACCAACTTGTTGGAAATCATACATACCGATGTGTGCGGTCCAATGAGCGTTGAGGCTCGCGGAGGATATCGTCATGTTCTCACTCTCACTGATGACTTGAGTAGATATGGGTATGTCTACTTAATGAAACACAAGTCTGAGACTTTTGAAAAGTTCAAATAGTTTCAGAATGAGGTAGAGAATCAACGTGACCGAAAGATAAAATTCCTACGATTAGATCATGGAGGAGAATACTTAAGTCACGAATTTGGTACACACTTAAGGAAATGTGGAATCGTTTCACAACTCACGCCGCCTGGAACACCTCAGCGTAACGGTGTGTCCGAACGTCGTAATCACACTCTATTTGATATGGTGCGGTCTATGATGTCTCTTGCCGATTTACCGCTATCATTTTGGGGATACGCTCTAGAGACAGCTACATTCACTTTAAATAGGGCACCATCTAAATCCGTTGAGACGACACCGTATGAATTATGGTTTGGGAAGAAACCTAAGCTGTTGTTTCTAAAAGTTTGGGGATGCGATGCTTATGTCAAGAAACTTCAACCTGAAAAGCTCGAACCCAAGTCGGAAAAATGCGTCTTCATAGGATACCCTAAGAAAACCATTGGGTATACCTTCTACTTCAGATCCGAGGGCAAGATCTTTGTTGCCAAGAACGGATGCTTTCTGGAAAAAGAGTTTCTCTCGAAAGAAGTAAGTGGGAGGAAAGTAGAACTCGATGAAGTACTACCTCTTGAACGGTATAGTAGTGCAGCTCAGGAAAATGTTCCTGTGATACCTACACCAACTGAGGAGGAAAATAATGATGATGATCAAGGTACTTCGGATCAAGTTGCTACTGAACTTCGTAGGTCCACAAGGACACGTTCCGCACCAGAGTGGTATGGCAACCCTGTCCTGGAAATCATGTTGTTAGACAACGGTGAACCTTCGAACTATGAAGAAGCGATGGCGGGCCCAGATTCCAACAAATGGCTTGAAGCCATGAAATCCGAGATAGAATCCATGTATGAAAACAAAGTATGGACTTTGACAAACTTGCCCGATGAACGGTGAGCGATAGAAAACAAATGGATCTTTAAGAAGAGGACGGACGCGGATGGTAATGTTACCGTCTATAAAGCTCGACTTGTCACTAAGGGTTATCGACAAGTTCAAGGGATTGACTACGACGAGACATTCTCTCCCATAGCGAAGCTGAAGTCCGTCCGAATCATGTTAGCAATTGCCGCATACTATGATTATGAGATATGGCAGATGGACGTCAAAACGGCATTCCTTAACGGGCATCTTAAGGAAGAACTGTATATGATGCAGCCGGAGGGTTTTGTCGATCCTAAGAATGCTAACAAAGTATGCAAGCTCCATCGATCCATTTATGGGCTGGTGCAAGCATCTCGGAGTTGGAACATTTGCTTTGATGAGATGATCAAAGCGTTTGGGTTTATGCAGACTTATGGAGAAGCCTGTGTTTACAAGAAAGTGAGTGGGAGCTCTGTAGCATTTCTCATATTATATGTAGATGACATACTCTTGATGGGAAATGATATAGAACTTTTGGACAGCATTAAGGCCTACTTGAATAAGTGTTTTTCAATGAAGGACCTTGGAGAAGCTGCTTATATATTAGGCATCAAGATCTATAGAGATAGATCGAGACGCCTCATAGGTCTTTCACAAAGCACATACCTGAAGGAAATATGCCCTAGAGGCAATAATAAAGTTATTATTTATTTCCTCATATCATGATAAATGTTTATTATTCATGTTAGAATTGTATTAACCGGAAACATGATACATGTGTGAATACATAGACAAACATATAGTCACTAGTATGCCTCTACTTGACTAGCTCATTAATCAAAGATGGTCATGTTTCCCGACCATAGACATGTGTTGTCATTTGATTAGTGGGATCACATCATTAGAAGAATGATGTGATTGACATGACCCATTTTGTTAGCCTAGCACTTGATCGCTTAGTATCCGCTATTGCTTTCTTCATGACATATGCAAAGTTCCTGCAACTATGAGATTGTGCAACTCCCACTAGTAGAAACCACCAAACAGTCCGGTTCAGAGGGTTTTAGTCGGTTCGGGAACCGGACTAATGGGTCGTTACTAATACCTCAACCCATTAGTCCGGTTCAAACACGAACCGGGACCAATGTGCTCTCCACGTGGCCCCTGGCGCCAAGCCCGGTCAGGGCCTTTGGTCTGTTGGTGGCTCCAACCGGGACCAAAAGGCATCCACGTGTTCGCATTCCAAATGGCTGGGGTTTTTGTTTTTTTTGAAAGGAGGGGGTTGGGGGTTTTGGGGGTTAATTTAGGTGTTTTGTATATTGTGTTAGCTAGCTAATTAATAGAGAGAAGTGTCCTCTCTTATGTCCGTGCTTGCTCGACGCTACGTAGTATATATACATAAGTGATCGAGAGAACCATTCAGTACAGAAGTTCGTCATGCATACCGAGAGAAGTGATCAATCGACCTCTCCTTCTCCGAGAGATTGGTCGAACAACAAGTTTTACTGGCTACATACATGTACAATCTATATAAGATCTCTTAATTACAAACCACTAGCATTTGAATTCAAGCTCCACATGGTATTCTCCGGCTTTACTGATGACGTGTTCAAGAAAGAATCCCGCCAATTCCTCTTGAATTGCTTTCATGCGATTTGGTTCTAGGAGTTCATCCCGCATCTGCCATGTCTAATTAATTTGAAGAAGGAGGTTAATTAATACATATATATGAATGAAACTCAACAGAAATGATGGTGTAATAAAATGAAATTGTGAATATTATTGCTTACGCACTTCATATTGTCTTCTAGAGTAGCCCCGCTTGTTTTTCAAAGTCGCGTTGTGGATGAACTCGCACACGTAGTATCCACGTAAATCATTCCCTTCCTCCCGCCACAAGCACTTTACGAGAAATAGAGGTCAATCAAACTGATAATGAAGCATTATATAAATGGCATTGATGAAAGTATAGCTATAGAATCAACGGAGATGCGCCAAGAGTACTTACTTTGGTATGTATATCGCAGCTCCTTCGGCAGTCCCGAGCTTGTGCGGTGAACTGCTTCCAAACCCGCAAGACAAAGAAAATATTTGTTATTACTTGAGATATCAGGAAATGAACAAAAAGTTGCCGATATGGTGCGATAATGATCGATTGAACTTACTTGGTCGAGCATTTCAGTCATGTCCGCATAGGTGCTTGGGATCTTTCCGTCTGGAGTCTAAGACGGTTACTAGTCCACGCCAAGCTTAATCTCCGAGAAGAATATAGTGGAACCTGCACGCATGCATAACTCATCAATTACATTAACCTCGCCGAGTAATAAGGAAAACCGAATATGCACACAACAAGAGTAACACTCACGGGCCGTGGTAAGGAAAGAGTATGGTATCTTTGTTTTGATTTTTGATCAATGATTGTAGCAAGTTGTCGCCTTACTCGGGGTAGATCTTCACGAGTGGCGATCTCCTTGCCCTTACAAACTTCTTGGTTCAACTCCACATCTTGTGAGGCTCCCCAAGCGACACCTAACCAATCTAGGAGGCACCCTCCAAAAGGTAATAGATGGTGTTGATGATGAACTCCTTGCTCTTGTGCTTCAAATGATAATCTCCCCAACACTCAACTCTCCTCCTTGATTTGGCTGTGGTGGAAGAAAGGATTAGTGGAAACAACTTAGGAAGGCTAGAGATCAAGTTTCATATGGTAGGGTGGAGCAACTTGATCTCAACACAAGGGTGAGTAGTTCTCTTCTCGAAATGTAAGGTAGGGTGGTAGTTCTTTACGATGGCTCTCTCCAGTGAAGAGGGGGGTGGGGAGGTATTTAGCCTCCACACAAAATCAACCGTTACACATTTGACCAATCTCGGTCGGAACCGAAGTTGACAACTCGGTGAGACCGAAAGTTCAAATCATTTGAGCGTTGGGATTTTCGGTGGGACCGAAAATACAAACTCGGTGAGTCGATTAGTGTAAAGACTAGGGCTTGCCAATCTCGGTGGGATCGACTTCATCATCTCGGTGACACCGATTTGATGACCAGATTCTGAAGCTTGGCGACTACAAGTTTGGTGAGACCGAGTTGAATCGGAAAATCCGAGATTTCTAGGGTTTGGCTATATGGTGGGTGGTTCATCTCGGTGTGGTGAGTTTAGGAATCGGTGGGACCGAGATTACTTATGAGTGTATTATGGAAGTGAGAGTTCTTGATAGTTTAGGAGATGTATCACTAAGCACTTTGAGACGGATCATTATCATAACCTCATCCCCTTTTAATAGTATTGGCTTTCCTATAGACTCAATGTGATCTTGGATCACTAAACCAAAAATGGAGTCTTGAGCTTTTGCCAATGCTTGCCTTAGCATTTGAGGGTCCACTTCTTGATCCTTGCCTTACCCATATCCTTGAACTTTTGAAATAATTCTCAAAAACTATTAGTTCAATGATATATATGTTGTTATTAATTACCAAAACTACTAGGGATTAGTTGCACTTTCAATCTCCCCTTTTTTGTAATTGATGACATATAGATCAACTTCGACAAGGATATAATCAATGAATAATATAAATTAAACTTTGAAGTATGTGTAAACAAACTCCCCTAAATTTGTGCATTATTTAAGATTTGAATGCAAATGCCTGATCGATTAGGATCATAGGTCACTCTTCCATGTCACATACATCTTGGTGGGCGCAAAATGATAGAAGAATAGCATGCATGCCCAATCACCAAGACATGAGTAAATGGTCATACAAGATATGAATAGCATATGATAAGCATTAAGCACACATTAAGATATAGATGCGACCAAGCACTCATTAAGGCATAGTGAAGCGTAGTATCAAACACACGAATGTCTCGAAAAACCAAAAAGTATCAAAAAGACCACAAATGAGCGAAAGAACAAAAGCGCAAACAAGACATTCTCTCTCTAAAGTCCTATGATCTATACAATTTCTCCCCTTTGTGACAAGTTACCAAAAAGTTGAAAAATAGAGCTAAGCGTCCTTTGGGACTCTGTGGCGGCTCTATGCAGGTTGATGGAGTTGAGATGTATCAATGAACTTGATGTTTGTCTTTGGAGGTAGTCCCTTTGGAGCTGGGCTGGAGCAAGCGATGGGCGTGGGAGTCTTGGCTGTAGTCTGGTGTGATCCTTTGGAATAGCAGTGATCGGGGTTTTGTGGGAACAGAGCGATCTGTTCATAGCATCTGGACTAGGTCATCTGCATCTCACGCATGAGCTCTTCCTTCTCCCTCTTCCTCAATATCTGCCTCAAGCTTGTTGTGAGTTACTTGCACTTGATCGACTTCACATCCGAGCATGGATCTTGTCTTCAACAATCCTCTCAAGGCTCTCTGAGGCTGTACAATGTTAGCGCGTTGTTCAATCCTTTAGCTTCAAGGAGCTGCTCTCCAACACTCTTTGGTTACTCTGCCTTCTTCTTCTCGACTTTTTAACTTTGGCAGCTTTGATCTTTGCTTGACCTTCGTTGGATCCTCCTCATCCATCACAACATCATTATCCTCATGCTCGGGCTGCGGTGGCAATGTGGTCTATCCAACAAGTATGTGCGTTGCCAAACTTGGCATTGATAAACATCTGAATATCTGGGGAAATCCACGACCTCTTTTGGTGCTTGCGATCCTCTTGATGGTCTCAACTATCAAGTCCATCACCTTGAAAGTGCCTTCTCATCAAGTATATCAGCATGTTGATAGAGTACCCTCGATCATGCGATGATCTCGACTTGAGGCATCAAGTGTATGCCTCGAGAATAGTGTTTGTGGTAGTGAGCACTGCTGGAGATAGTACAGGCGAGCTTCCATATTCCCAAATCTTTAAATTGGAACCTCTTTGTACATATTCTTCATAGATTCATGGTTCTTCTTGGAATGCCATAGACATCAACATCATCCTCTACCTTGGAGCATTGGAAGTTCTGCCCATTCTTCTACAGTTGAAGAGAATCTTTGACCTTGATCATCCATGTGATCTTTCCATACGGATAGAAATGAGCATGGCATAATTGCATCATTTCATCATTCCAACTTGTCAACTTTTGACCAACAATGACACACCATGCGGTGAAGCTCTCATGCACATGTGGAAAGAATCTCTGTGCTCTTCACTTGTCAATATGTTTCCAATCAACAAATCGGGTATACGCACTATGGGCTTCTTGTCCATCGGCACGATCTCATAGAAGTCCTGCTGCTCTACGGTGTGGAATCTTGGATCACGGCAGTTCTTCTCCTCCATATGGATGACTTGTCTCCATTGAGACCTCTATCCCCCTTCTTTTTCGGCTTGAGGATGAGCATCATTGTGAAGTGGCGAGTTTACCAGATTTCAGCAAAACTGGTGCCTCATCATCGACACGGTGGTGGCACATCATCTTTCTTCTTCTGGATGGGATGTTCACAGCAGTCTTCTTGGGCAGCAGCGAGCTGCTTTGGAGCTGCCTTGGAGGAAGCAAGCTTGACTCTGAAGTGGCTCCCTGCGATGGCATCACCCATGAGCTTAGGCCACGAGGAGGCTGGGGTGCTTCCTCATCCTCATCTTCTGCTGCATCATCATGCACAATCCTCTTCCTCTTGGAAGTTTTCTTCACCTTGCTTGAGTTTCCTCTTCCATACTAAACTTCTTGGCATGATGGGTACCTTCACTTTCTGGTGCCCTTCTTGGTCCTTGACCTTGAGGCTCTTTGGCAACTTTTCTCTTTGGCTTGAGAGACCTCTTCTTCAATAATGAAATCAGAATCTTCTTCATCAGGTTCCTCTTCTTTACGTACGGTGGCTGGGAGGCCAAACCACTTGGTGTGCTCCTCTCACCATCATCGAGTCTTTGAGTTCGGGACTAGTGCACCCTGGAATATCAGCAATAGGTATTTCGGACCTGTATTACGGTACATCCTGGCATCGACATGGTGACAACTTGTGAATAGATAAGGTGTAGGCAGAGTAGAAGAGTTATCACAAACTACGAAGATTTTGCAAACAAAATGAGTTCAAATTCTAGTATTAGGTTTCCAGAAGACATTTCGGTCGGGAGTTTAAAATTCGGTGAATCGAAGTGTTAAACGAAGCATTCACCACTTCGGTTGGACGAAGTGGGTTTCGTCTACCAAACTAAGTTTCACTAAATCCTCATTTGGTCACTGATTTTTGACTTCGTTGGACGAAAGGTGCGATCTGTGGCGAGAAGGCCAAATCGGTCATCTGAGAATGTAAATCGGTCTCACCGAGTATTCGACCCTAACCTAAAACTTTTACGAATTTGGTTCAAAGGAACTAATCTTGTGTTAGGAAGATTTCAAGCGTGGCAAGAATTATAGGCAAACCAGGCGTGCATTGAATCGGAGATGGGAACACGAGTGGATCGAAACTCACCCTAACTTGGTGGAGTTCCTCTCTGGCAACAGCCGCGGAGCCACCCACGAAGGGTCCACGAAGAAGCAACCTTGTCTATGCCATCATGGCCTCGCCCACGGAGGCTAGCCTTACTCGGGGTAGATCTTCACGAAGTAGGCGATCTCCTTGCCCTTACAAACTTCTTGGTTCAACTCCACATCTTGTGGAGGCTCCCAAGCGACACCTAACCAATCTAGGAGGCACCACCCTCCAAAAGGTAATAGATGGTGTTGATGATGATGAACTCCTTGCTCTTGTGCTTCAAATGATAATCTCCCCAACACTCAACTCTCCTCACTGATTTGGCTGTGGTGGAAGAAAGGATTGAGTGGAAAGCAACAGGAAGGCTAGAGATCAAGTTTCATATGGTAGGAGTGGAGCAACTTGATCTCAACACAAGGGTAGGTAGTTCTCTTCTCGAAATGTAAGGTAGGAGTGGTAGTTCTTTACGATGGCTCTCTCCACGAGTGAAGAGGGGGTGGAGGGTATTTATAGCCTCCACACAAAATCAACCGTTACACACATTTGACCAATCTCGGTCGGACCGAAGTTGACAACTCGGTGAGACCGAAAGTTCAAATCATGTGAGCGTTGGGATTTTCGGTGGGACCGAAAATACAAACTCGGTGAGTCCGATTCGTGTAAAGACTAGGGCTTGCCAATCTCGGTGGGACCGACTTCATCATCTCGGTGACACGATTTGATGACGAAGGATTCTGAAGCTTGGCAACACAAGTTTGGTGAGACCGAGTTGAGAATCGGAAAATCCGAGATTTCTAGGGTTTGGCTATATGGCTGAGGTGGTTCATCTCGGTGTGGTGAGTTTAGGAAATCGGTGGGACCGAGATTACTTATGAGTGTATTATGGAAGTGAGAGTTCTTGATAGTTTAGGAGATGTATCACTAAGCACTTTGAGCAACGGATCATTATCATAACCTCATCCCTTTTAATAGTATTGGCTTTCCTATAGACTCAATGTGATCTTGGATCACTAAACCAAAAATGGAGTCTTGAGCTTTTGCCAATGCTTGCCTTAGCATTTGAGGGTCCACTTCTTGGTCCTTGCCTTACCCATATCATGAACTTTACGAAATGATTCTCAAGAAACTATTAGTTCAATGATATATATGTTGTTATTAATTACCAAAACCACCGGGGATTAGTTGCACTTCGAGGAGCCAACATGGGTATCAGATCATTGTTGGTTATTGCCGGAGAAGCCGTCTCGGTCATATCGCATGTCTCCGAACCCGTAGGGTCTACACATAAGGTTCGGTGGCGCTAGGGTTGTATGAATATGAGTATGCAGCAAACCGAATGTTATTGAGTCCGGATGAGATCCGGATGTCACGAGGAGTTTGGAATAGTGGAGGTAAAGAATTATATATAGGAAGTGGTATTTGACCATCGGGAAAGTTTGGGGTCACCGGTATTGTCTGGGACCACCGGAAAGGTCTGAGGGTCCACCGGGTGGGGCCACCCATCCGGAGGGCCCCATGGGCTGAAGTGGGAGGAACCAGCCCATAGTGGGCTGGTCGCCCCTAGGCCCACCCCTGCGCCTAGGGTTGAAACCCTAGGGTGGGGGCACACCACATGCCTTGGGGGCACTCCACCCCCTGCGCCGCCCCCAGGAGATTAGATCTCCCGGGGCGGCGCCCCCTCTGAGGGCCTATATAAAGGAGGAGCAAGGGGAGGGCAGCGGCACCTGTGCATTGGCGCCTCCCTCCTCTGCTACACCTCGTCCTCCTCCCATGGCAGCTTGGCGAAGCCTGCTGGGAGTTCTGCTGCATCCACCACCACGCCGTCGTCTTTGCTGGATCATCATCAACCTCTCCTTCCCCTTGCTGAATCAAGAAGGAGGCGTCTCCCGTCCGTCGTGTGTTGAGCAGCGGAGGTGCTGTCCGTTCGGCACTTGGTCATCGGTGATCTGAATCACGGCGATGCGACTCCATCATCACCATCCTTGAGCGCTTCGCGCCACGATCTACAAGTGGTATGTAGATGCAATCTCTCTCCTTGACTCGTTGCTTAGATGAACTCATAGATGGATCTTGGTGAAACCGTAGGAAAATTTTAATTTTACGCAGCGTTCCCCAACGGTGGTATCGAGCTAGGTCTGTCGTAGTTCTCTATTGCACGAGTAGAACACAATTTGGTTGTGGGCGTAGATCTTGTCAACTTGCTTGCGCTACTAGTCTTATCTTGCTTCAGCGGTATTGTGGGATGAAGCGGCCGGACCAATCTTACATATGCGCTTCGTGAGACCGGTTCCACCGGTGACATGCACTAGTTGCATAAGGTGGTGACGGTGTCTATCTCTCCACTTTAGTTGGGCGGATTCGATGAAAAGGGTCCTTATGAAGGGTAAATAGAAGTTGACAAAATCACGTTGTGGTTATTCGTAGGTAAGAAAAGCGTTCTTGCTAGAACCCAATTACAGCCACGTAAAGATGCAACAACAATTAGAGGGCGTCTAACTTGTTTTTGCAGCAATTATCATGTCTTGTGATATGGCGAGAAGTTGTGATGAATGATGAATGATATATTGTGATGTATGAGATCATGTTCTTGTAATAGGAATCACGACTTGCATGTCGATGAGTATGACAACTGGCGGGAGCCATAGGAGTTGTCTTTATTTTTTGTATGACCTGCGTGTCATTGAAGAGCGCCATGTAAATTACTTTACTTTATTGCTAAGCGCGTTAGCCATAGAAGTAGAAGTAGTCGTTGGCGTGACAACTTCATGAAGACACGATGATGGAGATCATGGTGTCATGCGGTGACAAGATGATCATGGAGCCCGAAGATGGAGATCAATGGAGCTATATGATATTGGCCATATCATGTCACTACTATATAATTGCATGTGATGTTTATTATGTTTATGCATCTTGTTTACTTAGAGCGACGGTAGTAAATAAGATGATCCTTACAAAAATTTCAAAGTGTTCTCCCTAAGCGTGCACCATTGCTAAAGTTTGTCGTTTGAAGCACCACGTGATGATGGGTGTGATAGATCCTACGTTCACATACAGCGGGTGTAAGACAGTTTTACACATGCAAAACACTTAGGGTTAACTTGCGAGCCTAGCATGTACGGACATGGCCTCGGAACACGGAGACCGAAAGGTCGAACCGAGTCGTATGGAAGATACGATCAACTTGAGAATGTTCACCGGCGATGACTAGTCCGTCTCATGTGATGATCGGACACGGCCTAGTCGACTCGGATCGTGTAACACTTAGATGACTAGAGGATGTCTAATCTGGTGGGAGTTCATTATAATAATTTGATTAGATGAACTTAATTATCATGAACTTAGTCTAAAACCTTTGCAAATATGTCTTGTAGATCAAATGGCCAGCGCTCATGTCAACATGAACTTCAGCGTTACTAGAAAACCAAGCTGAAAGATGATGGCAGCAACTATATGGATTGGGTCCGGAACACGAGATCATCCTCATAGCAGCCAAGAAAGCATATGTCCTAGATGAACGCTAGGTGAAGCACCCATCCTGAGAACCAAGGCGTTATGAGCGTTTGGCGGAACACGTCTTGATGATTACTCCCTCGTTCGATGCGGCATGCTTTGACTTAGAACCGGGGCTCCAAAAGCGTTTTGAGCATCATGGAGCATATGAGATGTTCGAGGAGCTGAAACTAGTTTTCAAGCTCACGCTGGGTCGAGAGATATGGCGTCTCCGACAAGTTCTCTGAGTTGTAAGATGGAGGAAAATAGTTACGTTAGTGAGCACATACTCAAAATGTCTGGGTTGCACAACCGCTTTGTCCGGTGGACATTATCCTCCGGACGAAGCGGTCATTGACAGAATCCTTGATCGCTCCCACCAAGCTACAAGAGCTTTGTGATGAACTACAATATGCAAGGGATGGTGAAGACCATTCTGAAGTATTTTCAATCTGAAGTCGTGAGATGTTGAAATCAAGAAAGAACATCAAGTGTTGATGGTCAATAAGACCACTAAGTTTAAAAAGGGCAAGGGTAAGAAGAACTTCAAGAAGGACGGCAAAGATGTTGTCGCGCCCGGTAAGCCAGTTATCGGGAAGAAGTCAAAGAATGGACCCAAGCCTGAGACTGAGTGCTTTTATTGCAAGGGGAAGGGTCACTGGAAGCGGAACTGCCCCAAATACTTAGCGGATAAGAAGGCCGGAAACACCAAAGGTATATTTGATATACATGTAATTGATGTGTACCTTACCATAGTAACTCCTGGTATTTGATACGGTGCCGTTGCTCATATTTGTAACTCACGGCGGGGAGCTGCGGAATAAGCGGAGGCTGGCGAAGGATGAGGTGACGATCTTGGCGTCGGGAATGGTTCGAGTCGATGTGATCGTCGTCGACACGCTACCTCTACATTTACCTCTGGGATTAGTTTTGAACCTTAATAATTGTTATTTGGTGCCAAGTTTGAGCATGAACATTGTATCGGATCTCGTTTAATCTGAGATGGCTACTCATTTAAATCGAGAATAATGGTTGTTCTATTTATATGAGAGATATGTTTTATGGTCATGCCCCAATGGTCAATGGTTTATTCTTAATGAATCTCGGCGTAATGTTACACATATTCATAGCGTGAATACCAAAAGATGTAAAGTTGATAACGGTAGTCCCACATACTTGTGCCTTGCCATGTAGTCACATTAATTGTCAAGCGCATGATGAAGCTCCATCTTGATGGACTTTTGGAGTCTCTCAATTATGAATCATTTGACACATGCGAACCATGCCTCATGGGCAAGATGACCAAGACTCCGTTCTCGGAACAATGGGCGAGCAACCAACTTGTTGGAAATCATACATACCGATGTGTGCGGTCCAATGGCGTTGAGGCTCGCGGAGGATATCGTCATGTTCTCACTCTCACGATGACTTGAGTAGATATGGGTATGTCTACTTAATGAAACACAAGTCTGAGACTTTTGAAAAGTTCAAATAGTTTCAGAATGAGGTAGAGAATCAACGTGACGAAAGATAAAATTCCTCTGATTAGATCATGGAGGAGAATACTTAAGTCACGAATTTGGTACACACTTAAGGAAATGTGGAATCGTTTCACAACTCACGCCGCTGGAACACCTCGGTAATAGCGGTGTGTCGAGCGTCGTAATCACACTCTATTTGATATGGTGCGGTCTATGATGTCTCTTGCCGATTTACGCTATCATTTTGGGGATCGCTCTAGAGACAGCTACATTCACTTTAAATAGGGCACCATCTAAATCCGTTGAGGCGACAAGTATGAATTATGGTTTGGGAAGAAACCTAAGCTGTTGTTTCTAAAAGTTTGGGGATGCGATGCTTATGTCAAAAACTTCAACTGAAAAGCTCGAACCCAAGTCGGAAAAATCGTCTTCATAGGATACCCTAAGAAAACCATTGGGTATACCTTCTACTTCAGATCCGAGGGCAAGATCTTTGTTGCCAAAACGGATGCTTTACGGAAAAAGAGTTTCTCTCGAAAGAAGTAAGTGGGAGGAAAGTAGAACTTCGATGAAGTACTACCTCTTGAGCGGTATAGTAGTGCAGCTCGGAAAATGTTCTGTGATACCTACACCAAGCGAGGAGGAAAATAATGATGATGATCAAGGTACTTGGATCAAGTTGCTCTTGAACCGTGGGTCCACAAGGACACGTTCCGCACGAGTGGTATGGCAACCCTGTCACGGAAATCATGTTGTTGAACAGCGGTGAACCTTGAACTATGAAGAAGCGATGGCGGGCCCAGATTCCAACAAATGGCTTGAAGCCATGAAATCCGAGATAGAATCCATGTATGAAAACAAAGTATGGACTTTGACAAACTTGCCGATGAGCGGTGGCGATAGAAAACAAATGGATCTTTAAGAAGAGGGCGGAAGCGGATGGTAATGTTACCGTCTATAAAGCTCGACTTGTCACTAAGGGTTATCGACAAGTTCAAGGGATTGACTTCTGACGAGACATTCTCTCCCATAGCGAAGCTGAAGTCCGTCGAATCATGTTAGCAATTGCCGCATACTATGATTATGAGATATGGCAGATGGACGTCAAAGCGGCATTCCTTAGCGGGCATCTTAAGGAAGAAGCTGTATATGATGCAGCGGAGGTTTTGTCGATCCTAAGAATGCTAACAAAGTATGCAAGCTCCATCGATCCATTTATGGGCTGGTGCAAGCATCTCGGAGTTGGAACATTTGCTTTGATGAGATGATCAAAGCGTTTGGGTTTATCTTGAGACTTATGGAGAAGCTTTGTGTTTACAAGAAAGTGAGTGGGAGCTCTGTAGCATTTCTCATATTATATGTAGATGACATACTCTTGATGGGAAATGATATAGAACTTTTGGACAACATTAAGGCCTACTTGAATAAGTGTTTTTCAATGAAGGACCTTGGAGAAGCTGCTTATATATTAGGCATCAAGATCTATAGAGATAGATCGAGGCGCCTCATAGGTCTTTCACAAAGCACATACACTGAAGGAAATATGCCTAGAGGCAATAATAAAGTTATTATTTATTTCCTCATATCATGATAAATGTTTATTATTCATGTTAGAATTGTATTAACGGAAACATGATACATGTGTGAATACATAGACAAACATATAGTCACTAGTATGCCTCTACTTGACTAGCTCATTAATCAAAGATGGTCATGTTTCCGACCATAGACATGTGTTGTCATTTGATTAGTGGGATCACATCATTAGAAGAATGATGTGATTGACATGACCCATTTGTTAGCCTAGCACTTGATCGTTTAGTATCTTGCTATTGCTTTCTTCATGACATATGCAAAGTTCTGCAACTATGAGTTGTGCAACTCCCACTAGTAGAAAACCACCAAACAGTCCGGTTACGTAGGGCCTTTAGTCGGTTAGGGAACCGGGACTAATGGTCGTTACTAATACCTCAACCCATTAGTCGGTTCAAACACGAACCGGGACCAATCTCTCCACGTGGCCTGTCGTAAGCCCGGTCGAGGGCCTTTGGTGCAGTTGGTGGCTCAGCAAGGGACCAAAAGGCATCCGATGTATGCGCATTCGATGGCTGGGGTTTTGTTTTTTTTGAAAGGAGGGGGTTGGGGGTTTTGGGGGTTAATTTAGGTGTTTTGTATATTGTGTTAGCTAGCTAATTAATAGAAAGTGTCCTCTCTTATGTCCGTGCTTGCTTTCGGCCTTCGTAGTATATATACATAAGTGATCGAGAGAACCATTGATCTGAAGTTAAGTCATGCATCTGAGAGAAGTGATCAATCGACCTCTCCTTCTCGAGAGATTGGTGAACAACAAGTTTCTTGGCTACATACATGTACAATCTATATAAGATCTCTTAATTACAAACCACTAGCATTTGAATTCAAGCTCCACATGGTATTCTCGGCTTTCTTGATGGCGTGTTCAAGAAAGAATCCGCCAATTCCTCTTGAATTGCTTTCATGCGATTTGGTTCTAGGAGTTCATCCGCATCTGCCATGTCTAATTAATTTGAAGAAGGAGGTTAATTAATACATATATATGAATGAAACTCAACAGAAATGATGGTGTAATAAAATGAAATTGTGAATATTATTGCTTCGCACTTCATATTGTCTTCTAGAGTAGCCCGCTTGTTTTTCAAAGTCGCGTTGTGGATGAACTACTTTACGTAGTATCCACAGAAATCATTCCTTCCTCCTGCCACAAGCACTTTACGAGAAATAGAGGTCAATCAAACTGATAATGAAGCATTATATAAATGGCATTGATGAAAGTATAGCTATAGAATCAGCGGGAGATGCGGCATGATAGTACTTACTTTCGGGTATGTATATCGCAGCTCCTTGGCAGTCCGGAGCTTGTGCGGTGAACTGTTTCCAAACCTGCAAGACAAAGAAAATATTTGTTATTACTTGAGATATCAGGAAATGAACAAAAAGTTGCCGATATGGTGCGATAATGATCGATTGAACTTACTTCTTTGAGCATTTCGGTCATGTCCGCATAGGTCTTTGGGATCTTTCGTGCAGAGTCTAAGGCGGTTACTAGTCACGCTCAAGCTTAATCTCGAGAAGAATATAGTGGAACCTGCTGCGCATGCATAACTCATCAATTACATTAACCTCGCTCGAGTAATAAGGAAAACCGAATATGCACTACTTGATAACACTCACGGGCGTGGTAAGGAAAAGTATGGTATCTTTGTTTTGATTTTTGATCAATGATTGTAGCAAGTTGTCCTCGGCCTCTTGGCGTGCTTTTCAACCAGAAAAACATCTATGATATTTGTGTTAATGAACCCAATATCATAGATTTCATTTGCACTCGGCGATCTTCAATGCATAATATATTGAGGATAATTAATTATAAATACATGTAATGAAAGAGTCGAGCTATATATCTGGACTAATAGCGAAATAGTACTTCTGAGGCGGTAGCAAAGACCATTAATTTATCAAGGGCCTTTTGATTGAAGAACTCGAAGAACTCCTCAAATGGAATAGACAGCAGATCATTTGAAGCGAGTGCGTGCTCCTCTTTAATTTTCGGATACAAAGTGTTAGTCCCTCGGACTCTGCGGGTTTTCATGTACCAAGCTGTGGAATCTTACATTTGGGGAGCGTTGCAGAAAATTAAAATTTTTCCTCGGCTTCACCAAGATCCATCTATGAGTTCATCTAAGCAGCGAGTCTAGGGAGAGATTGCATCTACATACCACTTGTAGATCGCGTGCGGAAGCTTGCAAGGTGATGATGGAGTCGTACTCGAGCGTGATTCAGATCACCGATGTCCAAGTGCTGAGCGGACAGCACCTCCGCGTTCAACACACGTGCGGGACGGCGGCGTCTCCTCCGTCTTGATCCAGCAAGGAGGAAGGAGAGGTTGAGAAGACACACTCCACCGGCGGCCTGACGGCGTGGTGATGGTGGAGAAGCGATACTCGGCGGGGCTTGTAGCGCCTACGGAGGAGGAGAAGTGTTGGGGAGGAGGGCTGCGCCTTGGAGATGGGTACAGCAGCCCCTCCTCCCCTTTATATAGGCCCCCAGAGGCCGGCCTGGAGATCCAATCTCCGGTGGCGACCAAGGGGTGGAGTGCCCCCAAGCCAGGTGGGCCCCCCCCCTAGGGTTTCAACCCTAGGCGCGGGGGTGGGCCTGGGGCGCACCAGCCCACTATGGGCTGGTTCCCTCCCACTTCAGCCCATGGGGCCCTCCGGGATAGGTGGCCCCACCGGTGGACCCGGGACCCTTCCGGTGGTCGGTACATTAGGAGACCCGAAACTTTCCGATGGCGAAATACCACTTCCTATATATTATTCTTTACCTCCGGACCATTCCGAAACTCCTCGTGGCGTCAGGGATCTCATCGGGACTCGAACAACATTGGTAGTCACATACTTGACTTCCTACTAACCTAAGCGTCACGAACCTTAAGTGTGTAGACCCTACGGGTTGGGAACCTACAGACATGACGAGGCGACTCTCGGGCAATAACCAACAGCGGGAGTGCGGATACCCATGTTGGTTCCCACATGCTCTCGATGATTTCATCGGTTGAACCACGATGTCGAGATTGATCAAACCCTGTATGCAATTCCTTTGTCAATCGATGCGTTACTTGCGAGACTCGATCGTCGGTATCCCAATACCTTGTTCGGTCTCGTTACCGGCAAGTCACTTTACTCGTCTCCGTAATGCATGATCCGTGGCCAACACCTTGGTCACTTGAGCTCATTATGATGATGCATTACGAGTGGGCCGAGATACCTCTCCGTCATACGGAGTGACAAATCGATCTCGATCGTGTCAACCGCAGATACTTTAGGAGATACATAATGCACCTTTATAATCACCCGATTCGTTGTGGCGTTTGATACACCAAGGCACTCCTACGGTAACGGGAGTTACATGATCTCATGGTGAAGGAAGAGATACTTGACATTGGCAAAGCTCTAGCAAGCGAACTACGATCTTTTATGCTATGCTTAGGATTGGGTCTTGTCCATCACATCATTCTCCTAATGATGTGATCCGTTATCAACGACATCCAATGTCCATAGTCGGAAACCATGACTATCCATTGATCTGCAGGCTAGTCGACTAGAGGCTCACTAGGGACATATTGGGGTCTAAGTGTTCACGTGTATTACGATTTCCGGATAATACGGTTATAGCATGAACAAAAGACAATTATCATGAACATTGAAATATAATAATACTTTTATTATTGCCTCTAGGGCATATTTCCAACAGTCTCCCACTTGCACTAGAGTCACCAATCTAGTTACATTGTGATGAATCGAACACCCATAGAGTTACGGTATTGATCATGTTTTGCCTTGAGAGAGGTTTAGTCAGCGGATCTGCGACATTGAGATCCGTGTGCACTTTGCAAATCTCTATGTCTCCATCTTGAACATTTTCACGGATGGAGTTGAAGCGGCAACTTGATGTGCTGGTCTTCTTGTGAAACCTGGGCTCCTTGGCAAAGGCAATAGCTCGGTGTTGTCCGAGAAGAGTTTGATCGGCCCGACGCATTGGGTATGACTCCTAGGTCGGTGATGAACTCCTTCACCCAAATCGCTTCATCGCTGCCTCGAGGCTGCCATGTACTCCGCTTACGTAGATCCATACGGCGCTACGCTTGCGGCTGCAGCTTCTCTGCTCCACCATTCAACATATACACATATCCGGTTTGTGACTTAGAGTCATCGGATCTGAGTCGAAGCTAAGCGTCGGCGTAACCCTTCGATGAGCTCTTCGTCTCCTCCATAAGCGAAACATGTCATTTGTCCTTTTAGGTACCAGGATATTCTTGACCGCTGTCCGGTGTTCCTTGCGGGATTACTTTGGTATCTTGCAACCAAACTTACGGCAAGGTTTACATCGGTGCAGTACACAACATGGCATACATAATAGATCCTATGGCTGAAGCATAGGGATGACACTCATCTCTTCTTTATCTTTTGCCGTGGTGGGTGGTGAGCGAGCTCAATCTCACACCTTGTAACATAGGCAAGAACCCTTCTTGGACTGATCCATTTGAACCTCTTCAAAATCTTATCAAGGTATGTGCTTTGTGAAAGACCTATGAGGCGTCTCGATCTATCTCTATAGATCTTGATGCCTAATATATAAGCAACTTCTCCAAGGTCCTTCATTGAAAACACTTGTTCAAGTAGGCCTTAATGCTGTCGAAGTTTCGTATCATTTCCCATCAAAAGTATGTCATCTACATATAATAGGAGAAATGCTCTGAGCTCCCACTCACTTTCTTATGCTTGAGGCTTCTCCATAAGTGCGCATAAACTAAGCGCTTTGATCATCTCATCAGCGAATGTTTAACTCGAGATGCTTGCACCAGCCCATAAATGGATGTTTGGAGCTTGCATACTTTGTTAGCGTTACGAGGATCGACAAAACCTTCCGGCTGCATCATATACAGCTCTTCCTTAAGATGTCCGTTAAGGAATGCCGTTTTGGCGTCCATCGCCATATCTCATAATCATAGTATGCGGCAATTGCTAACATGATTGGACGGACTTCAACCGCTACGGGGGAGAATGTCTCATCGTAGTCAATCCCTTGAACTTGTCGATAACCCTTAGCGACAAGTCGAGCCTATAGATGGTAACATTACCATCGCGTCCGTCTTCTTCTTAAAATCCATTTGTTTTCTATCGCTCGCCGATCATCGAACAAATCTGTCAAAGTCCATACTTTGTTTTCATACATGGATTCTATCTCAGATTTCATGGCTCCAAGCCATTTGTTGGAATCCGGGCCGCCATCGCTTCTTCATAGTTGAAGGTTCATTGTTGTCTAACAACATGATTTCCAGACAGGGTTGCCGTACCACTGCAGTGCGAAGCGTGTCCTCGTGGACCTTCGAAGTTCAGTAGTAACTTGATCTGAAGTACCTTGATCATCATCATTGTTTTCCTCTTGGTTGGTGTGGGCATCACGAGAGCGGTTTCTGCGCTGCACCACTTTCCCGTTCTAGAGGTAGTACTTCATCGAGTTCTACTTTCCTCCACTTACTTCTTCGAGAGAAACTCTTTCTCGAAAGCATCCGTTCTTAGCAACAAAAACCTTGCCTTGGATCTTAAGTAGAAGGTATACCCGACGGTTTCCTTAGGGTATCCTATGAATCGCATTTTTCCGACTTGGGTTCGAGCTTTTCGGGTTGAAGTTTCTTGACATAAGCATCGCATCCCCAAACTTTTAGAAAGCGACAGCTTAGGTTTCTTCCCAAACCATAATTCATACGGTGTCGTCTCAGCGGATTTAGGCGGTGCCCTATTTAAAGTGAATGTAGCTGTCTCTAGGCGTATCCCCAAAATGATAGCGGTAAATCGGTAAGAGACATCATAGACCGCACCATATCCAATAGAGTGCGATTACGACGTTCGGACACACCGTTTCTCTGTGGTGTTCGGTGGCGTGAGTTGTGAAACGATTCCACATTTCCTTAAGTGTGTACCAAATTCGTGACTTAAGTATTCTCCTCCACGATCGATCGTAAGAACTTTATCTTTCGGTCCGTTGATTCTCTACCTCACTCTGAAATTCCTTGAACTTTTCAAAGGTCTCGGACTTGTGTTTCATTAAGTAGACATACCCATATCTACTCAAGTCATCGGTGAGTGAGAACATAACGATATCCTCCATGAGCCTCAACGCTCATTGGACCGCACACATCGGTATGTATGATTTCCAACAAGTTGGTTGCTCGCTCCATTGTTAGGAGAAGCGGAGTCTTGGTCATTTGCCTAAGAGGCAAGGTTAGCATGTGTCAAGCGATTCATAATCAAGAGACTCTAAAGTCCATCAGCATGGAGCTTCTTCATAAGCTTGACACCAATATGACCAAGGCGGCGATGCCACAAGTATGTGGGACTATCGTTATCAACTTTACATCTTTTGGCATCCACACTATGAACATGTGTAATATTACGCTCGAGATTCATTAGAATAAACCATTGACCATCGAACATGACCATAAAACATATCTCTCATATAAATCGAACAACCATTATTCTCAGACTTAAATGAGTAGCCATCTCGTATCAAGCGAGATCCGGATACAATGTTCATGCTCAAACTTGGCACTAAATAACAATTATTAAGGTTCAAAACTAATCCCGTGGGTAAATGTAGAGGCAGCGTGCGGCAGCGATCACATCGACTCTGGAACCATTCGATGCGCGCCGTCACCTCGTCCTTCGCCGATCTCCGTTTATTCGCAGCTCTGCTGTGAGTTACAAATATGAACAGCGGCACGGTATCAAATACCGGGAGTTACTACGAGTCTTGGTAAGGTACACATCAATTACATGTATATCAAATATACCTTTGGTGTTGCCGGCCTTCTTATCCGCTAAGTATTTGGGGCAGTTCCGCTTCGATGACCCTTCCCTTGCAATAAAAGCACTCGATCTCGGGCTTGGGTCCATTCTTTGACTTCTTCGGCAGCAGGTTTACGGTAGCGGCAACATCTTTGCCGTCCTTCTTGAAGTTCTTCTTGCCCTTGCCCTTCTTGAACTTAGTGGTCTTATTGACCATCAACACTTGATGTTCCTTTTGATTTCAGCCTCTGCTGACTTCAGCATCGAGAACACTTGAGAATGGTCTTTTCCATCCCTGCGTGTTGTAGTTCATCACAAAGCTCTTGTAGCTTGGTGGGGCGGCTGGAGGATTCTGTCAATGACCGCCTCATCTGGGAGGTTTATGTTCAATTTGGGTCATACGGTTGTGCAACCCGGACATCTTGAGGATGTGTTCACAGAGCAGAACTATTTTCCTCCATCTTACAAGCTGTAGAACTTGTCGGAGACATCATATCTCTCGACCGGGCATGAGCTTGGAAAACTAGTTTCAGCTCTTGAACATCTCGTATGCTCCGTGGTGCTCAAAAGCGCTTTTAGAGCCCGGTTCTAAGCTGTAAAGCATGCCGCCTTGAGCGAGGGAGTAATCATCGGCCGCGAGCTTGCCAGCGTTCATAACGTCTTGGTTCTCAGAGACGGGAGGCGACACCTAGCGGTTCGTCTAGGACATATTGTTTCTGGCAGCTATGAGGATGATCCTCGGGTTTGGACCCGATCCGTATAGTTCTTGCCATCATCTTTCAACTTGGTTTTCTCTAGGAGCAGCGTTGAAGTTCATGTTGACATTAGCGTTGTCCATTGATCTACAAGACATATTTGCAAAGGTTTTAGACTAAGTTCATGATAATAAAGTTCTAATCAAAATTATGAACTCCCACTTAGATTAGACATCCTCTAGTCATCTAAGTGTTACGATCGAGTCGACTAGCCGTGTCCGATCATCACGTGAGACGGACTAGTCATCGTCGGTGAACATCTTCATGTTGATCGTATCTTCCATACGACTCGTGTTCGACCTTCGGTCTCCGTGTTCGAGGCCATGTGCGCACATGCTAGGCTCGTCAAGTTAACCCTAAGTGTTTTATTGTGTAAAACTGTCTTACACCGTTGTATGTGAGCGTAGAATCCATCACACCCGATCATCACATGGTGCTTAGAAGCGACGAACTGTAGCAGCGGTGCACAGTTAGGGAGAACACTTCTTGAAATTTTGTAAGGATCATCTTATTTACTACCGTCGTCCTAAGTAAACAAGATGTAAAAACATAATAAACATCACATGCAATTATATAGTTGTGACATGATATGGCCAATATCATATAGCTCCATTGATCTCCATCTTCGGGGCTCCATGATCATCTTGTCACCGGCTTGACACCATGATCTCCATCATCATGATCTCCATCATCGTGTCTTCATGAAGTTGTCACGCCAGCGACTACTTCTACTTCTATGACTAGCGTTTAGCAATGAAGTAAAGTAGTTTACATGGCGTTCTTCAATGACACATGAGGTCATACAAAAAATAAAGACAACTCCTATGGCTCCTGCGGTTGTCATACTCATCGACATGCAAGTCGTGAATCCTATTACAAGAACATGATCTCACATCACAATTCATCATTCATCACAACTTCGGCCATATCACATCACATGATCAATCGCTGCAAAAATAAGTTAGGCGTCCTCTAATTGTTGTTTGCATCTTTTACGTAGCTGCGATTGGGTTCTAGCAAAACGTTTTCTTACCTCTGAATCACCTGGCGTGATTTTGTCAACTTCTATTTACCCTTCATAAGGGCCTTGTTCATCGAATCCGCTCCAACTAAAGTGGGAGAGCGGACACCCGCCACCACCTTATGTAACTAGTGCATGTCGATCGGTGGAACCGGTCTCACGTAAGTGTCGTGTAAGGTTGGTCGGGCGCTTCATCCCACAATACCGTTGAGCAAGAAAAAGACTAGTAGAGGCAAGTAAGATGACAAGATCAGCGCCCACAACAAATTGTGTTCTACTCGTGCATTAGAGAACTACGCATAGACCTAGCTCATGATGCCTTTGTTGGGGAGCGTTGCAGAAAATTAAATTTTTCCTCTGGCTTCACCAAGATCCATCTATGAGTTCATCTAAGCAACGAGTCTAGGGAGAGATTGCATCTACATACCACTTGTAGATCGGTGTGCGGAAGCTTGCAAGGTGATGATGGAGTCGTGCTCGAGCGTGATTGAGATCACCGATGTCCAAGTCTGAGCGGACAGCACCTTCGCGTTCAACACACGTGCGGAGACGGCGGCGTCTCCTCCGTCTTGATCCAGCAAGGAGGAAGGAGAGGTTGAGAAGACAGCTCCACCGGCAGCCGGCGGCGTGGTGATGGTGGAAGCGACTCTCCGGCAGGGGCCGTAGCGCCTACGGAGGAGGAGAAGTGTTGGGGAGGAGGGCTGCGCCTTGGAGATGGTACAGCAGCCCCTCCCTCCCCTTTATATAGGCCCCCCAGAGCCGGCCTGAGATCCAATCTCCGAGCGGCGGCCAAGGGGTGGAGTGCCCCCAAGCCAGTGGGGCGCCCCCCCTAGGGTTTCAACCCTAGGCGCGGGGTGAGCCTGGGGCGCACCAGCCCACTATGGGCTGGTTCCCTCCACTTCAGCCCATGGGGCCCTCCGGGATAGGTGGCCCCACCGGTGGACCCAGGACCCTTCAGTGGTCGGTACATTCAGGAGACCCGAAACTTTCCCGATGGCGAAATACCAATTCCTATATATTATTCTTTACCTCCGGACCATTCGAAACTCCTCGTGGCGTGTGGGATCTCATCAGGGACTCGAACAACATTCAGTAGTCACATACTTGACTTCCTACTAACCCTAGCATCGCCGAACCTTAAGTGTGTAGACCCTACGGGTTGGGAGACCTTGAACATGACCGAGGCGACTCTCGGGCAATAACCAACAGCGGTCTGGATACCCATGTTGGTTCCCCATGCTCCTCGATGATTTCATCGGTTGAACCACGATGTCGAGATTGATCAAACCTGTATGCAATTCCTTTGTCAATCGATGCGTTACTTGCGAGACTTCGATCGTCGGTATCCCAATACCTTGTTCGGTCTCGTTACCGGCAAATCACTTTACTCGTCCGTAATGCATGATCCGTGGCCAACACCTTGGTCACTTGAGCTCATTATGATGATGCATTACGAGTGGGCCCGAGATACCTCTCCGTCATGCGGGTGACAAATCCAGCCTCGATCCGTGTCAACCGCAGATACTTTCGGAGATACCTGTAATGCACCTTTATAATCACCCGATTCGTTGTGACGTTTGATACACCAAGGCACTCCTCGGTAACGGGAGTTACTCGATCTCATGGTCGAAGGAAGAGATACTTGACATTGGCAAAGCTCTAGCAAGCGAACTACGATCTTTAATGCTATGCTTAGGATTTGGTCTTGTCCATCACATCATTCTCCTAATGATGTGATCCGTTATCAACGACATCCAATGTCCATAGTCGAAACCATGACTATCCATTGATCTAGCAGGCTAGTCAACTAGAGGCTCACTAGGGACATATTGGGGTCTAAGTGTTCACGTGTATTACGATTTCGGATAATACGGTTATAGCATGAACAAAAGACAATTATCATGAACATTGAAATATAATAATACTTTTATTATTGCCTCTAGGGCATATTTCCAACATCTTCGCATCATTGTTGTCAGAGACTTTTCATCTTTGACGAGAGGCTTCCCGTACTCGTATCTGAATAAGTCCACCTCCATGAAATCAGGAAGTGCATCGTCGAGGCGGGTAATCTCCAAGATTGCCATAACGGCCACCGTCCCGGAGGATTAGACACATTCAGCGGGGGCACGATTGCTGTGCTTGTCGCGCGAGCTGGGCAATTTTTTCCCCTTGCCGTTGTTCTTTTAACGTTTTATCGGTGTGATAGTTCCCGACCGCTTGGCTTGGAGATATATCTGTTCGATGTCGCTCATAGTTGGTTCTCGGCGGAGACTTTGGTGGTTTCCTCGGGGCATCGAGTGCGCTTTGCTTTCACGGATCGACCTTCTCCTCCGGTGGATGTATCTTTGCTTTAACCCCTTCAAAGAACTCCTTCACTTGGAGTGCATGATCGTGTCGTTTTCCTCCTTGCTCCTCTCTCTTCTCTACAGGCTTTAGAGGTGGACCGTGTCTGTGTGCCTCTCTCTTCTTGTGATGCTAAGCGCGGAGGCAGACGGAGTGGCTGCGGCGTCTGTCTTCTTCGTGCTTGCTTCTGGCGGAGGAGAAGGACTCTGACAGCGTCGGAGCAGCAGGCGGCGGGTCTCTTCCGCCCTTCTTGGCGAGAGAAGGAGGAGGAGTGCCGCCATCTTGCGCGGAGAAAGGCGGAGTGCCGCCACGTGCCTGATCTTCACTCATGGGAGGAGGCGGTGGAGGCGGAGTGCCGCCACGCTTGCCTGATCGTCACTCGCCCGGAGGAGGAGGTTGGAGGCGGAGTGCCTGACTCGCGGAGGAGGAGGAGGCGGAGGCATCCAGTTGAGAAGGTCGATGAGCTCCTTCCGCCATAGGCATGGAGTCTTGAGCAAAACCCAGCCTAGTCTCCCCTTCACGGTAGGGTGCTCAAGCTCGAGGTCCTCAAATCCCTCCGTTATTTCATCCACCATCACCTTTGCAAATCATACGGAATCGGTGGCGGTGATAAGTTGTGCGGGTCCACTAGGATAAACTTGGCAACAACCGCCTTGACCTTCAAATTCATGCATCGGCGCCATAATGTGGCAATTTTGAGACTCGTGATACCATCCACGGGATAGCTGGCGAGGCCGTCAAGACATGCTCCGGTGAGGCAGCTCGGTGGAAGCTGCGCTGCTTCTCCGCTGAGATGGCGGGGTAACCGAGGAAGCTTGGCATGTCGTTTGTTGCGATCTGCTGCTTCTCGTTCCTCTTCTCGATCCTCTAGCCCATTACCCTTCCAAGCAGCACATGCATTTGGTCTGCTCCACTTTCTTCCTCCTCTCGTGGGTTTTGTAACCCCTGCGTCCGGAAAACCAACCTTCCACGGAAGGGAGCTGGCGTGCCTCGTGTCCGTCCGGTGCTCGGGATTCCCAAGGGCCATTGTGAGCTCGTCCTTCTCCTGTTTGGAAGAGCGTTCCTCGCTGTGCTGCATCGATATAGTGTCGAAGTTTCTTGGTGGTGTTTGCGGTTGCTCGTCCGTCCTTGACCTTTGCCACATTACTGAGGTCAAGGTTCCGCCAGCCCGAAGAACCAAGTCCGACAGCGGTCGGCGGCGCATCATCCTGGTTCGATCCCTTTTCAAGCAGATCATGCTCAGCCTTGGACCACTTAGGCGGGCTTTGAGGTAGCCACGACCCGTGCGATGGTGAAGCTTCTTCTTCGCAGCATTTTTCTTGTTTGTCTCCGACATCTTCTTACTCTTTTCGATGTCTTGTGGGCCACAAATGCGGGCGATGATCTTTGATCTTCTCATATTTGCCGATGAATTCTGGTGTCTCTTTTTTCGTGACAAACTGGTTCAGCTCTTTCCTCCACCTCCTCATTAGGCCAGCCATCTTCTTAAGAGCACAAGACTTGATTAATTGCTCTTTAGCGGCTTCTCGGATCCTCCTCTGGCGGTAGGGGTGAAATTTGCCTTCACTCATTCCAAAGATCTTCTTTACGCATATCATTGACATAAGACACCTCGGCGTCTTCATCCTTAGCAGGCTTATACCATTCTTTGGATCTTGATCGGGATCTGTCCCTAACAAGAACCCCGCCTTGTGCGAAAATGCCTTCTTTGTCGGATGGGTTCAATCGGTTCGCCGTCGGCGCGATTTCTATGATCTCAAACTTTTCATCGAGCTCAACTTTTCTTGGGCCTCGTCTCCTTACGAAGTTGTGCTTTCGATCCGGAGGGCTAGAAATTATAAGGAAGAAAGATGGCATTACTTAATATGTGTACATATACCAAAACAATGGATGCATCAATTAACTTGTCGGCATGGGCTTAACTAATATATATATACCTGGCGGACTCGGTTGGTGACTCGGCTCGACACGGTCTCCTTAGTCTTGTACCTCCATTGTGTCACGGAGCCATCATGAACATAGTCCTCCTCTTGTACCGGCATTAATGGGTGAAGCCATCATAATCATAGCCCTCTTCTTCATCCATCGACCAGCGGTGTCGATGAGAAATGGCCTTAACATCATCACTTCCATTTGCGATTATTTCCCCAACATCGCTTCATTTCTTCGTCTCGGGAGTGCTCCATAGTTTACGCAAATATTGACAACATGTCAATTATTATTCAAACATGGTACATCTTGGCAAACATGTCAATAAGGAATCATGTTAGTGGCCTCGGCGCTGCTTCTCTAGGGTTTGGGGTCGCCTCGACACAAAGCTTCAAGGGTTTAGGGTGGCCTCGGCGATAGCGCTCTTTTAACTTGATAAATTTGGGTGGCCTCGAGAGAGTTAATTTGTCGGGTAGGAGGCTGGCGGGAGAATGCGTGGGAGACCTGCAACATCGTTTTCTCTCTAGGGTTTGGGTGTCCTCGAGAGTTTTGGTCGGCGAGAGGGCGAGGGGTGCTGCAGTTGTATCTAGGGGGTTATATCGACAACGTAGCGACATACATATACATGGGAAAATAATGTTATCGGGGAGGGGTATCGGTACCACCCCTCGTGTTGAAGTTTCTTCTTTCTCCTTTCCTTTCTTTCTTCTTCTCCTCTTCTTTTCTTCTTCTCCCTCGAGAAAGGAAAATAATTAAGAGAAAAGGAAGAAAGAGGAAGAAGGAAGAAGAAGAAGTAAAAGAAGAAAAAAAAAGAGGAGAAGAAGAAAGGAATAGAGGAGAAGAAGAAAAAATAGAATTTCTCCTTTCTCCTCTATTCCTTTCTTCTCCTCTATTCCTTTCTTCTTCTCCTCTTCTTTTTCTTCTTTTTTCCTCTTCTTATTTATTTCTCCTCTTCTTCCTCTCCTCTTTTTCTCCTTTCTTCCTCTTCTTATTTTCCTTTTTCCTCTCATTCTTTTAGTATTGCTTGTTTTAAAGAAAATGTTCAAATAGAAAATTCCAAAAAAACAAAGGTTTTGCCTAATGCATTGTTCATATGAATATACAAACATTTGCATATTCTACAATAATTAATATCAACAAAAAAATCTATGAACAGAAAAAAAACCGAACTTTTCTAAAATCTATCTTTTGCATATATATATAGCCACATATGAACAGGCAGCATATATACATACACATATATGAACAGAAAAAAAACTAATAAAAATGAAACATATACATATATGAACATATACATACACATACACACATATATATATAGCCACATATATACATACACATATATATATATATACATTGAACAAAAAAAATAAAACTAATAAAAATGAAAAGAAAAAAAAAAGAGCCGGTCTTGTGTGGCTCTGGCAATGATGGCGGAGGCCTTGAGGCGGCCAGCTGGCGGCGGCAGGCTGACAGGCGCTGAGGCGAGCCTTGAGGCGGGCGGCCAGCTGAGCTGGCTGGCGGCTTGACAACAGCCTTGAGCTCGGGGAGGGCAGCGGCTGACGGCGTGCGGCGGCAGCGGCAGCGGCAGCGGCAGCGAAGCGGCGTCGGGGCAACTGGCGGCGTCGATGCATTCGGCGTCGCCGAAAGCAATGTGGCGATGAACGCAAAACGCAAAGTGCCACTTATATACAAGCAGCATTGGTCACGGTTGGTGGCACCAACGGGACTAATGCCTGCTAGTCGGTTGGTGCCTGGCGGGACCAAACCTCTTTTGGCAGCCAAAGGCGGGAAGCTGCGACCTTTGGTCGGTTGGTGGCCAACAGACTCACTTTCCTGCTAGTCTGGTTGGTGCCTGGCGGGACCAAAACCCTACTTGCTGCCGCGCCGGGGCCAAAGTTTAGTCCCCCTCGCTAGTTGAGAGGGGCGCGATGGTTTATAAGCCCCTTGCCGCTCCCTATTGAACTCCTTCTCTCTGCAGGCTTATGGGCCTACTTGCTCTTGCTTTGCTGTTGGGCCTTACGGGCCTGCGAACTGAATCTGGCCCAAATTAGGAAACAAGTCGTATTCGGGCCGTGGGGGCCCGATGGGTGGCATTTTTCTTGCTTTATTTAATTTATTTTGTTTCTACTTACAACAAAATACTTATTGTTGTTTTTTGTTTTGTTTTCTGCATTATTTATTTTCTTTTATTTTTTGCTCTATTTTTAATTCTTTTTGCTTCTAGTTTTAGGAAATTATAAACTTTCTGTTAGTGCCATTACTTTTCAAATTTGAAAACACTTTTTTGTTTTCTTTCTTGCTTTATTTATTTTATTTTGTTTCTACTTACAAAATACTTATTGTTGTTTTTTGTTTTGTTTTCTGCATTATTTATTTTCTTTTGTTTTTGCTTTATTTTTAATTCTTTTTGCTTTTAGTTTTAGGAAAATTATAAACTTTCCGTTAGTGCCATTACTTTTCAAATTTGAAAACATTTTTGTTTTCTTTCTTGCTTTATTTATTTTATTTTGTTTCTACTTACAACAAAATACTTATTGTTGTTTTTTGTTTTCTACATTATTTATTTTCTTTTGTTTTTGCTTTATTTTTAATTCTTTTTGCTTTTTTAATTATTACGAGGCGAACCATAAGACATTAAAGCATTTCAAATGAACTCTGAACAAGTTGAAAGTTGGCATGGTATCATAAATTGACCCACATAGCATGTGCATGTACAAAACGAACAATGGTATCATACTAAATCGATTACAATGGTATCATAAGCGAACAATAGTTGCGGAGAAAGTCTTTACTTTTTCTTCGCTTGCGTCATTTGCTTATTCTTGCCGTAACCATGGATAATCTTCATCGTTTATCGAGGATGCTGGGGTCAGCCTTGACTTTAAAGGAGGAATTTCATGAAACTTTTCATAATCTTGAGACATGTCATCTTGTCCTCCACTCCCACGATGTCCCTTTTCTGAAAAGAACTATGTGGCGCTTTGGCTCATCGTATGATGTATTTGCTTCCTTATCTTTTCTCTTTCTCGGTCTCTTGGACATGTCCTTCACATAGATAACCTGTGCCACATCATTGGCTAGGAACGAGCGGTTCGTCGATGTACCCAAGATTTTCAGATCCTTGTTGTCATTCCGTCTTGTGGGTCTACATACCCGCCTCTGACAGATTGACCCATTTGCACTTAAACAAAGGGACCTTAAAATCATGTCCGTAGTCAAGTTCCCATATGTCCACTATGTAACCATAATCGTGTCCTTTCCCTCTCGGTTGTTGCATCCAGCGGACACGCTGTTTTGGTTGGTGCTCTTTTGATCTTGGTCGATCGTGTAAAATGTATTCCTATTTATCTCGTATCCTTTCCAAATCAATACAGTCAAAGATGGTCCCTGGATAACAAGTACAGCTCCTCACAAGCAGTCTTGTCACCTCGTCGTGCTTCCAACCAAGCTGCTGAAAGTCTGATGTGTTCACATGTAATCCGATCGTCGCCTTGCTCCGGGTGTTTGAGCCTTGATGTTCTTGTGTTCATCGACATCTGGGGTCACCAAGGTAGAGTTACGTAGAAGCGTGTAGTGGGCTTGAGACCAAGAATATCCGTCCTGCATTATTGAGTCCTTTCCAAGCGTGCCTTTTCGGTCAATCTCCCCTCATACGCGATTTAGGGAGACCTATCTTCTTAAGGCCAGGAATGAAGTCAACACAAAACCGATGACATCCTCGTTTGATGGCCCATAGAGATGCTTCCTTCGGCCTAAGCGATTCTGGACGTATTTCTTTAGGACTCCATGAACCTCTCAAAGGGTACATATTGTGTAGAAATCTGGGGCCCAGAATGACAATCTCGTCAACTAGATGAACAGAACGTGCGTCATGATATTGAAGAAGGATGGTGGGAACACCAGCTCGAAAGCCCGACAAGACATTGCACCACATCACTCCTTAGCCTTGGTATGGTTTACGGATCGATCACCTTACGAGATATTGCATTGAGAATGCACATAGCTTCACAATGGCTAATCGGACGTTTTCGGTAGAAGCCCCTCAATGCAACCGGAGCGATTCGTCATAATCACGTGGCGATCATGAGACTTTAGGTTACGAAACTTTTCTCTGCCATATTTATTATTCCTTTTATATTGACGAAGAAGCAGTCGGGACCTTCATACTAGCGAGGCATTCAAAGAAGATTTCCTTGTCTTCTTTGGTAAGAGCATAACTGGCAGGACCTTCATCTTGCTTTGGAGGCATGCCGTCTTTTTCGTCAAGCGTTGCAGGTCTCTCGTGCCTCGGCTGTATCTTTTGTCTTCCCATACGCCCAAGAAGCCTAGCAGGTTCCGCAAAGGTTCTTCGTCCGTGCATCACGTCGATCGGCGGACCTCTAGGTCTTTCGATGGGGTAGGTCCCAAAATATAGATTTCTTCTTCCACATGGGTGCGTGTCCCTCGGCGTCACTCGGAACAGCTAGTCCGCGGGACCCTTTCCAAAGATTACGTGTAAATCATTGACCATAGCAAATGCGTGATCACCGATGCGCATGGCGGGCTTCTTCGGTGATCTGCCTCGCCTTTGAAATGCTTGCCTTTCTTTCGACATTGATGGTTGGTCGGAAGAAATCGGCGATAGCCCGGTACACATTCTTCTGCAGCTTGCGGTATATACTATCGATGTCAAGTAAGCAGTGCGTGCATCGTGGTATCCCTTGTTTATGCGTCTGAAAGGTTCTTGAGGCGGGCAATCGTTGATGGTCCGAACAACAACGCCTTTAGGTTAAATTCCTCTGTTTGTGCTCATCCCACGTCGTACACGTTTCCATTCCACAGCTGTAAAGTTCTTCAACTAATGGCCTTAGGTACACATCAATGTCATTGCGGGTTGCTTAGGGCCTTGGATGAAAGCGGCATCATAATGAACTTCCGCTTCATGCACATCAAGGAGGAAGGTTATACATACATAGAGTCACGTGCGGTGCTGTGATTGCTGCTCTGCTCCCGAAAGGATTAATGCCATCCGCGCTAAAAGCAAACCGTCGTTCCTTGGCTCCTTGCAAACTCATCGATACTTTTCTCGATTTTTCTCCACCGACCCGTCGTGGTGCTCTCAACTTCCGTCTTTCTTATGGTCCTCACTGTGCCATCGCATCAACTTGGCATGCTCTCCGTTTACGAGCAGACGTTTCAACCGTGGTATTATAGGAGCATACCACATCACCTTCGCGGAACCCTCTTCTGGGGGCTCGCCGTCAACATCACGGGGTCATCTCGTCGATCTTATACCGTAATGCACGCATACCGGGCATGCGTTCAGATCCTTATGCGCACATGATAGAGATCACGATCATTAGGGCATGCATGTATCTTACGCACCTCCAATCCTAGAGGGCATCGACCTTCTTTGCTGCATATGTCTTGTCGGGCAATTCGTTATCCTTTGGAAGCTTCTTCTTCAATATTTTAAGTAGCTTCTCAAATCCTTTATCGAGCACAACATTCTCTGCCTTCCCTGCAGCAATTCGATGCGGTACCGAGCTTTGTGTTGCCATCTTCGCAATTGGGGTACAACCCTTTTGTGGTCCTCTAGCATGCGATCGAACTTCAGCTTCTCCTTTTGACTTTTGCATTGCGTCCTTGCATCGACAATGACCGGCGGAGATCATCATCATCGGGCACATCGTCTGGTTCCTCTTGATCTTCAGCAGCTTCTCCCGTTGCAGCATCATCGTGCACATCGTCGGTTCCTCTTGATCTTACGGAGCATCACCGTATTCGGGGGCACATAGTTGTCATCGTACTCTTCTTCTTCGCCGTCTTCCATCATAACCCCTATTTCTCGTGCCTCGTCCAAACATTATAGTGTGGCATGAAACCCTTGTAAAGCGGTGGGTGTGGAGGATTTTCCGGTCGAGTAAGACCGTATTCCCCATATAGGGCATGGACAACACATAAAACCATTCGCTTGTTTGCCTCAGCCACTTGAGAAAATTATACGCCCTTAATGTACTCGGAGGTGTGTCTTGAACCGTACATCCATTGCGGTTCATCTGTGTGCATTATATATAATTAAGTGTGTCAAAAATCATTAGAGAACATCATGAATAGATAATTAATTAAGTGACCAAATTAATAGAAGTTCATCATCACATTAAAACCAAAGTACATACATAGTTCTCATCTAACAACATAAAGCTCATGAGCATCTAAATTAATTAAACCATACCTGAAACTATGTAAAACATTTCAATGCGAAAACAAATCACGATCATAATACGCAACCAATGTAACAACTGATCCAACGGCATAATGATACCAAGCCTCGGTATGAATGGCATATTTTCTAATCTTTCTAATCTTCAAGCGCATTGCATCCATCTTGATCTTGTGATCATCGGCGACATCCATAACATGCAACTCCAATATCATCTTCTCCTCCTCAATTTTTCTAATTTTTCCTTCAACAAATTGTTTTCTTCTTCAACTAAATTTAACCTCTCGACAATAGGGTCGGTTGGAATTTCGGTTCAACAACCTCCTAGATGAATAAAATCTATGTCACGTTGGTGGCATAATTGTCATAAACAATAAATGAACCAATAGTTATGAAAAGATAATATATACCACATCGAATCATAGAGCGGGGCCGAGGGCCGGCAGGCGGATACCAAAACCATCGCACTATATAAGATGCAATAATAAAAGTAAGAAAAATATACAAGTATATATCTATCTAAACATACAAATAAGAATATTTTTCCTTTTGGAAAGAAGATAAGAACAAGAGGCTCACCACGTGGTGCCGCCGATGAGATCGGTGCGGGTGATCGGCAGCGTTGAAGGCGGGACGGGGCGTGACGGACCGCTAAACCTAGACAAATATGGAGAAAATGGAGCTTGGCGGTCGAGCTTGGAGGAGAAACCTTAAGTAGTGTGGCTCGGGCATTCCATCGAACACCTTGTGTGCATATGAGGTGAGCTAGAGCACCACCAAGCAGAAAAAACAAAGTGTGCTCTGCTCTTGCGAGGTATATATAGGCACCACCATTGGTCCCGGTTGGTCGCCTGAACGTGTGTACCGGAAGAACACTTTGTGTGCTACCAAACGTCACAACGAATGGGTGATTATAAAGGTGCTCTCTGGTGTTTCGAAGGTTCATGTTGAGTTGGCATAATTCGAGATTAGGATTTGTCACTCCGATTGTCGGAGAGGTATCTCTGGGCCCTCTCGGTAATACTCATCACTTAAGCCTTGCAAGCATATAACTAATGAGTTAGTTATGAGATGACGTATTACAGAACTAGTAAAGAGACTTGCTGATAACGAGATTGAACTAGGTATTGGATACCGACGATCAAATCTCGGGCAAGTAACATACCGATGACAAAGGGAACAAAGTATGTTGTTATGCGGTTTGACCGATAAAGATCTTCGTAGAATATGTAGGAACCAATATGGGCATCCAGGTCCCGCTATTGGTTATTGACCGAGGCGTGTCTCGGTCATGTCTACATTATTCTCGAACCGTAGGGTCCGCACGCTTAAGGTTTCGATGGCAGTTATATTATGAGTTTATGTATTTTGATGTACCAAAGGTTGTTGAGTCCGGATATGATCACGGACATGACGAGGAGTCTCGAAATGGTCGAGACATAAAGATTGATATATTGGACGGATATATTTGGACACGGAAAGGTTCCGGAGAGTTTGGGAATATCTAGGAGCTCAGGAGGTTACGGAACCCCGGGAAGTATATGGGCCTTATTGGGCCCATGTAGGAGGAAGAGAGAAGGAGCAAGGGAAGGCGCCCCAAGCCCAATCCGGGTGGGGAGGGGCCGGCCCCCTTTCCTTTCTCCTTCCCCTCTCTTCCTTCCTACTACTAGTACTACTTCCTAATACTAGTACTCCTTCCTTCCCCTCCAAATAAGATTAGGAAAAGAGGAAACCTACTTGGAGTAGGTTTCCTCCTCCTATGGCGCGCCCTCCTTGGGCGGCCACCTCCTCCCTCCCTCCTTTATATACGGGTAGGGGCACCCTAGAACACACAAGTTGATCATTGATCGTTCCTTAGCCGTGTGCGGTGCCCCCTCCACGATATTACACCTCGATCATATTGTAGCGGTGCTTAGGCGAAGCCTGCGACAGAGAACATCAAGATCGTCACCACGCTGTCGTCTTGTGGAACTCCCCTCGGAGCCTCTCTGGATTGGAGATCAAGGGTGCGTCATCGAGCTGTCGCGTGTCAAGAACTCGGAGGTGCCGGAGTAACGGTGCTTGGATCGGTCGGACCAGGAGGACATACGACTACTTCCTCTACGTTGTGTCAACGCTTCCGCTGCGGTCTACGAGGGTACGTAGACAACACTCTCCCCTCGTTGCTATATCATCACCATGATCTTGCGTGTGCGTAGGAAATTTTTTGAAATTACTACGTTCCCCAACAATACCTTGATAAGATTTTGAAGAAGTTCAAAATGGATCAGTCCAAGAAGGGGTTCTTGCCTGTATTGCAAGGTGTGAGATTGAGCTCGGCTCAATGCTCGACCACGACAAAAGATAAAGAAGAGATGAGTGTCATCCCCTATGTTTCAGCCATAGGATCTATTATGTATGCCATGCTGTGTACCAGACCTGATGTAAACCTTGCCGTAAGTTTGGTAGGAAGGTACCAAAGTAATCCCGGCAAGGAACACTGGACAGCGGTGAAGAATATCCTAAAGTACCTGAAAAGGACAAAGGACATGTTTCTCGTTTATGGAGGTGACGAAGAGCTCGCAGTAAAGGGTTACGTTGACGCTAGCTTCGACACAGATCTGGATGACTCTAAGTCACAAACCGGATACATGTATATGTTGAATGGTGGAGCAGTAAGCTGGTGCAGCTGCAAGCAGAGCGTCGTGGCGGGATCTACATGTGAAGCGGAGTACATGGCAGCCTCAGAGGCAGCGCATGAAGCTATTTGGGTGAAGGAGTTCATCACCTACCTAGGAGTCATACCCAATGCGTCGGGGCCGATCAAACTCTTCTGTGACAACACTGGAGCTATTGCCCTTGCCAAGGAGCCCAGGTTTCACAAGAAGACCAGGCACATCAAGCGTCGTTTCAACTCCATCCGTGAAAATGTTTAAGATGGAGACATAGATATTTGCAAAGTACATACGGATCTGAATGTTGCAGATCTGTTAACTAAACCTCTCTCGCGAGCAAAACATGATCAACACCAGAACTCTATGGGTGTTCGATTCATCACAATGTAACTAGATTATTGACTCTAGTGCAAGTGGGAGACTGTTGGAAATATGCCCTAGAGGCAATAATAAAAGGGTTATTATTATATTTCCTTGTTCATGATAATTGTCTTTTATTCATGCTATAACTATATTATCCGGAAATCGTAATACACGTGTGAATACATAGACCATAACATGTCCCTAGTGAGCCTCTAGTTGACTAGCTCGTTGGTCAATAGATAGTCATGGTTTCCTGACTATGGACATCAGATGTCATTGACAACGGGATCACATCATTAGGAGAATGATGTGATGGACAAGACCCAATCCTAAGCATAGCACAAGATCGTGTAGTTCGTTTGCTAGAGCTTTTCCAATGTCAAGTATCTTTTCCTTAGACCATGAGATCGTGTAACTCCCGGGTACCGTAGGAGTGCTTTGGGTGTACCAAACGTCACAACGTAACTAGGTGACTATAAAGGTGCACTACAGGTATCTTCGAAAGTGTCTGTTGGGTTGACACAGATCGAGACTGGGATTTGTCACTCCGTATGACGGAGAGGTATCTCTGGGCCCACTCGGTAATGCATCATCATAATGAGCTCAAAGTAACCAAGTGGTTGGTCACGGGATCATGCATTACGGCACGAGTAAAGTGACTTGCCGGTAACGAGACTGAACAAGGTATTGGGATACCGACGATCGAGTCTCGGGCAAGTAACGTACCGATTGACAAAGGGAATTGTATACGGGGTTTGATCGAATCCTCGACATCGTGGTTCATCCGATGACATCATCGAGGAGCATGTGGGAGCCAACATGGGTATCCAGATCCCGCTGTTGGTTATTGACCGGAGAGCCGTCTCGGTCATGTCTGCATGTCTCCCGAACCCGTAGGGTCTACACACTTAAGGTTCGGTGACGCTAGGGTTGTATGAATATGAGTATGCAGCAAACCGAATGTTATTCGGAGTCCCGGATGAGATCTCGGATGTCACGAGGAGTTTCGGAATGGTCTGGAGGTAAAGAATTATATATAGGAAGTGGTATTTCGGCCATCGGGAAAGTTTCGGGGTCACCCGGTATTGTACCGGGACCACCGGAAGGGTCCCTGGGGTCCACCGGGTGGGGCCACCCATCCCGGAGGGCCCCATGGGCTGAAGTGGGAGGGGAACCAGCCCATAGTGGGCTGGTGCGCCCCCCTAGGCCCACCCCCTGCGCCTAGGGTTGAAACCCTAGGGTGGGGGGGGCGCACCACATGCCTTTGGGGGCACTCCACCCCCCTGGCCGCCGCCCCCTTGGGAGATTAGATCTCCCAGGGCCGGCGCCCCCCTGGGGGCCTATATAAAGGAGGGCAAGGGGGAGGGCAGCGACACCCTGTGCATTGGCGCCTCCCTCCCCCTGCTACACCTCGTCCTCCTCCCGCAGCAGCTTGGCGAAGCCCTGCCGGAGTTCTGCTGCATCCACCACCACGCCGTCGTGCTGCTGGATCATCATCAACCTCTCCTTCCCCCTTGCTGGATCAAGAAGGAGGAGACGTCTCCCGTCCCGTACGTGTGTTGAACGCGGAGGTGTTGTCCGTTCAGCACTTGGTCATCGGTGATCTGAATCACGGCGAGTACGACTCCGTCATCACCATCCCCTTGAACACAAGTGGTATGTAGATGCAATCTCTCTCCCTTGACTCGTTGCTTAGATGAACTCATAGATGGATCTTGGTGAAACCGTAGGAAATTTTTTAATTTTCTGCAATGTTCCCCAACACTAGGGCATATAGCATTGACTGAGACATAACGAAGTCTCAGTCGATCGAGACTTAGCAAATTTGTTTTGTGAAAGATTATCTTTTTTCTATCCTAATAAACTCTTTCTCATAGTCGAACCATGTAATCGTGTGCCCCATGATAAACTGTGCAATCTGATTTAGTCCCTGCTTTTTGGCTTGCAGGTCGTGCTCCTGCTGGGATGTTCTTCCCCTGCTCCAGGTTGTGGTGGCAGCCCTCCTGCTGGATGATGTAAACTGGTTCTTGAGAGTGCGGCCGCCGGACAGACAGCACGCCCGCCGTTCGTCATCGTCCGCACCCACGAAGCTGCTGCTAATTAAGGTGCCTTAGCGCTCTCCGGGTCGATTGATTTGTAAGAATCAAATTCATAGGATTTTTAATGGTTTCTTAGCGTTCTATTTGTGAGGAAATTTCTATCAATTTCTGATTCAAATTCTTGTGCTTCTCCAAACTTGAGCAAGCATTGCCGCAATAGGAGCGCTAAGGGAGGCGTATCTGACTCGTGGTTGCGGCGGCCGCGAAGGCTGGAGAAGAGGTGGATGGGTCATCACTATGTTTCTGTGGCTCACGGTGTTCATCCGACTCTCTAGAATAACTAGAAGATGGATTACATCAAAGGTTGGATCTTTCAGCAGTTTGTTGTTGAATTTGTTTTGATAAGTCAACCTAGGGAATTGCCGATAGGGTGTGAATGAAGTTGTTAATATGATCTCTTTCATGTGTGTGCTACTGATAGATCTCTAAACTTGCATTTATTTCTCTACTATGTTTTTCCGTGAGAGTTGTTACGGTGGATAAGGCCGACCTGCACCGATGTAAACTTTAGACTGAGCTTACAACATGGCGAGGGATAACCTTGATTTCTGCATGAGTTACATCTTGTACCGGTAATGTTTCATGCCGTGCTCCTAGACTACCAACATTTCATAATGATAAGCATTATGCATCAGATTTTTCAATGCATAACAATTGGGATGGTGGTTGCTTAACTAAATGATTTAAAGGCATAAATTGATTAGAGAACATGGCATGTGTTCTAATTCCTGAACATACAGTTCACATCAATATGTTGAAGCTGCGGTATATTGGTTTTTAACCTTGCCACTAACTGCCCCTACACATGTACATGCTAAAATTGGAGCATTGTTACCTTACAATAAAAGGAATCAGATATAAATAAGTAGATGTAACAGAGTAAAATTTTGTAACATGTACGACTTCCAAATTTATATTCGAGGTCATTGCCGGTTCAAATACCTCTCTTTTGATGTTATTAGTGATGTAATAAATTTCTGTATTTTTCCATTTTATACATCATTACAATTTAATTATAATTTGGTTGACACTGCTTTGGAGATTGTTTAGGTCTCCAATGTAATCTGACATTGTTTATGATTGTTTTTCTTTCGGAATGGCGACATTGTTTATGATGGAATAGCTTCCTTCTCCAGTCTTCACAACTGAGTTTTGTTTTCAGTCAGTCGTATGTTACTTTATGAGAATTCGCTGTAGCATACCTGCAAACCCAATGCTTTCTCTGAACCTTGTAGGTAAATCAACTGTCAGCACATAGCCCAATGTTACATGAGGGCAATTCACACTGTGGTATATCTGCAAGTGCATGCTTTCTCTGAACTAATTAGCTGAACCGTCTGTTAGCACATAGCCCTTTGTTACTTTAGGACAATTCACACAGTAGTATAACTGCAAGCACATTATTTCAGTTATTTTCCTGCAAGACATACATTAGACTTAATACAGATTAACCAGCTGAAAGTTTATTTTTATGATATGTTTATTACTTGGTGATTCCAGTTGAATTGAATGTTGAGAATTACTTTGCAGCCTGTGTGGCTGATATACAATACTTATGTTAAAAATAAATTTAATCGGAGGTGCTTCTATTTATTTATTCTCCAATGATGTAATCATTTAACTTTTTATGCCTTTTCTTTTCAACAAACATATACTTCTTTCAGCAACTACTTTTGAAGGTTTTCTACTGCCATTCTTGGTACGCTTTTCTTTTGAAAATTGTCGAAGGAAACCAATGCAGAAAACAATTGCCCATGAACTGATGCTGGAAATGTAGGAAATCTATCACCATGATCTTAAACTGTAAAGGTTATCTCTCTTGGATGAGAGTCCAACATCTCGAGAGATAGTTTGCAACTTTGGGTACTTAAAGGTGATAATAGTTATGTTATGTATAATTGATAGCTAGAATTGACCTTTCCCTTTTATGCTCTTCAATTCATATATATCATATAGGGCTATCTTGCTCTTGCTTTCCATGCACTCTTTTAGCAGAATGTCATCATATTTTTTGCTGCTTAAAGAGAGCGGCATTCATTGAATGGTGCACAACTTTGAATGGAAACTGAGTAAGGACACTGACTATCATATCGCAGCCAATTTACTTATTTGTTCTGCTCTTCCGAACTGGAATACCCTAATTGCTAATAGTTTTATTTGGGTGACACCTGAACCCGTAAGTCATGTTTATTGGCGTGTAATTTTTTGATACCTTCTTAAAGTTAATCATATAGGTCTACAATAGTTGCTTCTTTAAATTAAAGTAGTCTGTTTATGAGAGATATAAAACAATCCGGTTCTATGACCCTGAATAATGTGGGAAATTTCAAATTATTTGATGGAAAAATCAACACACTTAAAAGTAAAGATGGGTATTTTTGAAAAGGAAGATTCTATGACATGCATTTAAATTCTAATTTGTCATACTCTGCCTTCACCTGTGCACTGTTAATAGATGTACTCTGCCTTGGCCTCCACAATAACATTGCCTTAATGTACTATTTAGAAGGAATATGCAAAATTACATTCGCTCAGAGAATAATTTTAACTGCCTTCTTAACATCAATATTTTAGTGGCACAATATGGCTCACTCCAGGAAGAATGTACCATTGTGAATGCTTATACTTTGTTTTATATTTAATCATTTTTCCTCAAGGTGGACTGAACACCCCTATATCTTTCATAAAGTGATCGGTATCACTGGACTTCGACAATACATTTCTGATCTGGTACTTTGACTATCATTCTTTGGTAATTTACATATTGTTAGATGTATATTCCAGTTGTAAAATGCCCATAACTGTAGCGTTGGCACTGTGCTCGCCTGTACGGTCACGCCTGAATCAGTATTGTGCACGTCCCACTATGATGTGGCTCTGCATGCCAAGGGCAGTGCGTGGCGTGGTTGGACAGGGTACAACAGGGTACGGGTTCTTGCCGGTGATAAAATGATGGAGAGCGTGAAGTTGTTGCTGTTGGGTGTCATGCTGATGGTGCAGATGACGAGATAGTGTCATACTGGCATCTGATGTGGTTAACTACACTTTCTAGCCTGTTAAGAGGACAAACGAGAAGAGTTGGGCGCAACTGAAGCCGAACAAGTATTACCGAAGCTACCTCCACATTGCCTGGAGCCTAAATTAGAGGACCTGTTCGTTCATTCATTCTCTTGATTTTGTGACTGTTCAACAAGTTTTCTGGATTATCTTTATATGAAGGTTTTCCGGTTTGTCCTTAACACAAGTTGCATTGCATTATGAAATGAGCATACTTATTACTTTTTATGTGATCAGTGGAGTTTATACAAATACTATATGATCTAAACAATGGATGAAAATCAGTTTTAGTTCACACAATATTTGAAGTTATGGCAATACTGTACAACATCCAATATATAGTTTATAAATTTGTCTGATTGTTATCATTTAAATTAGTCAAGACGTGCGTTGCACGTGCATACTTACTAGTATTACCTAAAGAGAAATAAGGGATCGAGTCGTTCCCGAGCGCTCTCAGCGATCAGGCGATTCTGGCCGTCCGATACGTTTTACTGATGCGAATCTAGCCGTCGGATCATGACTCTGGACGATCTGGGCCGCCGGATAAAAAAATGGCGCTGTAGCAATGAATAGTTACCGCTCGCTGTAAAGATCTCGTGCCACCGCGTGTAAAATCGGTGCCCCCAGGGGCATTTCTGTCATTTCACATGACTGGGAAAATATCCCATAGCGGCAGGTGTGAGCGCCTGGTCGTCACCCTCCCCGCAGACCCGCACTCGCGCCGCGCCCCTCTCCTCTCCCTGCCGCCTCGCCTCTCTCCCTCCCTCCAAACCCTAGCCCCGCCCGCGCCTCGCTGCCCCGCCGCCATCCAGTTCCAGCCCCTGACCCGTCGAGCGGCCCATGGCGGTGCCGGATCAGGTGTCGGGGTCTAGGCGCGCTGCCCGTGCGTGGGGAGAGGCACCCGGACGACGTAGGGCGTGGGCGTGGGTCGTCTGCCTCTTCTCCTCCCCTCCTCGTTTCGTTTCGGTGCTCAATCCTCTCTGTAGTCCTGCTCCCTGGTCCATGAGTCGTCGCTGGGTTGGTCGCCAAGGGGCTCCGATGGCAGCGCGCTGGGGTGAAGTCGGCTAAGGTGGTTCTCCTCTCGGTCGGTTCTTTCCTCTTTTTTGCGTTCGATTTGTCATGGCTGACCAGTTTTGGATCTTGGGTGTCTATTGCTTGCAGATCCATTCTTCTCCTCCTCGCTGGCCCTGTATCTGTTGCGTCGCTCGTCAATCTGCGGGTAAATCTTTGTTTTATCCCGATTTCTGTCGTCCGCTTCAGCCGAGGTGTTATCTTGACATTTCTGTGGCCTCTTCTGTTCTTTGTAGCTTCTCCTGCTTGGTCTCTCCTCGCTTGTTCGCCGTCGGGCCCGTGCTAATATTCACGTGTTGCTCCAAGGATATGCAGGTCGACTCTCTTTTCCCTTTTCTTTGTTTTTGGTTTCTTTCTGTACTTTGGTTAATTGTTGTTGGGCTCGGTGTGATAAGCCTGTCGCTGGGGTGTGTTCATGTGCTGCTGTAGTGACAGATCGGGGGATTCCTTTGTTATCTTCCTATGTTGGTGTGCTTTTGTTTTTTTCGATCTAGCTAGGTTCCAAGGAAGGAGCTTTTTAGATGTGTCTTGTTCTATTGGTGTCTTCTTGCCCAGCCCAACATTTAATATTTGGATGCATCTGCATATTTGGTGCAATGTGGCTTTGTTGTCGGGGAGAGGGTTAGGTTAGGGCTGCCAAGTTTCTTAGGGTTGTATGATTATGAGGGTTACCACATGAGATGCTGCAATGTTATAGTGTGCCTTTCTTGATTGCTGGTTTTCTATGAATAAATGGGACTGCTGATGGGTAGAGACTAAAATAGAGAAGTGGATTTCTTACATATGTCTGGTTGGTTTTGTGTGTGCTACAATCTCCAGGGGGTCATTGGACCTAGCTGTATTCTTAGGGTGGTATGGCTTTGTTGTTGACCAGTGGGGTAGGTTTGACATGTTTCTTGAGGTCATATAATGATTAGTCTTGCCCAGGAGGTGCTTTGCTGCACTAGTTTGCCTCTTTTGGATTGGTGTTCTGGTTGAAATTGAATAGATGACTCTTCTGAGAGTTAAAGACTAGACTAAATTCAGCTATCTTGGAGTTGTAGTATATGGATCTGGTGAGAACTGGTAGTTAGGGCCTTCCTAGGAGGTGCTTTGTTGCTTAGGTATATGGATTTACTAAGGGCTGGTTTCTTTTGATCTTGTGAGGGATGAAGGCTAAAATAGATTCAATGATCTTTGAGTTGGAATATATAGATCTGGTGAGAGAAGAGGGTTAAAATAGATTCAGTTATCTTGGAGTTGGCTTGATTTTCATGTAGTAGCATGCTGCGGCGTGCTTCTCGGTTCTTAATACTTGGTGTAGGTCATTTGATTTATGGTCTTGATAAGTGGATCAATCTGGTGTTAGTTTGGGTTTCTGGTTGGGTGTGGTATATTGTGTTTTCTGTTCATTTGGATAGTGTCCCCTTGCAGCTTCATGTTGTCGATGCTTTCTTCAAGGCTCCTTTAGTTTGCGTGGTTCAATGAGATTGGATTTAGATATCATCTTTGCATAGTCGGTCGATTATCTTTTATTCGGCTTCGTTGTTGAGCTCTCCAAAGTTGATCTATGAGCCCTTGGGTTAGCTCTCTGAAATGCCTACACACATGTTTGGGGTTCCTATTCTTCCTTCTCTGGGTCTGTATAATGCCTCGTGTTTTTCTATGGCAGTTGACGATTTCATATTAATGTTAGTACTTCCTGATGTATATTACTGCAACATCTGATGTTCCTGTGTATGTGTTTTCTCTTTGGCTTTACATTATGTTTGCTTTGTTCTTTTAGGTTCATAACCAGTTCGGTGGTCGCCTTGCTGCTCTGTGCGCTATTGGCTGCTACCTTTGCTATTTGCTCCATAAGTTAATGATGTGGTCAGCCAGTTTTGATGTAAAGAAGATTGGTGGCATTTTGTGTTGTCCACTACTAGCAGGATTGCTTAGTCAATCGTCTTTGGGGTCAGCTAGAGCAGTTTTTGTGGTCATGGCATGCTATTAGTCTTAGTCTATATACAATCTTTTTTTGATCAATTACAGTAGGAAAAATCCCTACCGTTTGTCATTTTCTCATTGATAATTAGAGGTCAAATATGTACATGGTTTAAGAGATACAACCAAGTGAATTACAAAAGTTCACTAAGTATATGCTAATGTAATGTAACTTACTCATACATTGTCAATCCAAGATGACATACCATCTTTCAGACTAGGCTTAGCCCTAATCATGGTCATATGGAAGGTTCTGATGAATCTATATACAGTCTTGTTGGTCGGATAATTCACAAGCTTGATTATGGGCTTCTGTTGCTGGATTTGGTCACTCTGGATTATTCCGGTCCACTCTTCTGATGGGTCTATATTCAGAGTTGCTTCAGAATTTGTTAATTCACTGTTTTTTTGTTTGACTCTCTTTTGTAAAACCGGTATAGATTTTATTGAGCAAGCAATTGACCACAATTTAATTCTTTTCTGAAGTTCATATTCTAGAGGAAAAATGGCACACATCTATTAATTTACTACAGTCTATCTGAAGTAACTAAATGCCTACAAGAATATAATGGATGGCTCACAATCTGAAGGGAGTTGTTGCCAACTGACTGTAAAAACTTTAAACCAAGTGTGGGAACACACATTATATATCCATGACTGTTTTTTTTTGTTTGGGTACCTACTTATAGGATTTGTGATTTACACTGTGTTGCAATGTGTTACAGAAGTATAGGAATTTTATTTTTTTCAAGGTATGCTCTGCTATTAAACATTTTGAGGGATTTGGTCTTTGTTTCTTATGGAAGATAGGTTTATTTATTGATATTTGTTTAGCATTATTTTTCTTAATCCTTCAACACATACTATTGGTTTTACTTTCCATTATCCTGCGACACATATTTTATTTTTCCCTTTTATGTTGCATGCTTCAAAATGCTAATTCGAAAATCGTGCTTATGCTTGCTCCTACAGGCTGGTGGGACGCTGGGTTCAACCGACAAGGTGATCGCTCTCAAACGCAAAATTCCTCAGTCTGATATCATCATATAGAAAGACAGGTTGGTACTGACTCATGCAACAACCAATGCAAAGAGGTTCTTACTGTTCCTTTGCCTCTCGGCTTCTCTTCTATTGAAACTGCATAACTGTTCCATGCCTAATGCTATTCTTGCTTGTCATGTCCTTTCTTTTCAGGTTTGTGCCATTTGTGCCTACTGTTGCCACAACGACTGTGGGCAAGAAAGGTCGGAAGAAGTAGAACCCTGTACTAGGTATTTACCTTGTCCGTTTGCCTTCCTTTCCTGTTTTCTAATTTATCTCTTTTTCTTGGGCCTTTGTTATCATTCCACATCGCACCATATCATTTTTCATTGATTCTTGCATCATTTCAGGAACAACGACGTATTTTGGCGACCTAAGCCTTTCGTAAACAAGTATTGTAAATAGACGGTCTTTTATAAGTATGGATCTCCAGGTAGCTTTGCCGCCTCCTGCTTGTCGTCGTCGTCATCCCTTTGGTACGTCTCACGCTAATCGCCTTCCTCCAACTGCGCCTTCCATTTTCGTCCCATTATCTTGCTAATTTTCTTACCAATATCTAAAAAAACATGTATCTTATGAATTCCCTGACGTTTTAGTACCTTTTGGGCTACTTTGCTATCTCTCTTAGAATATATCAATTACTTGACAAAACATTCAAATGCATTGTAAATATCCACATCCATTATCTAAAAAAGTGCTCCATGAAATTGGCTTTCCTTCTTTTTTCACGAATACGCTAGGCGCATATGCTTGCATTGATAGAAGGAGAAAAACAACAGTTAGGCAGTCCAACACTCTTTATACAGGCGGGCGGTGATATAGATGCCGACGAGCAGAGGAGAGAGGGGGTGCTCAACCCCAAGTACATGAGCTCAAATTTCCTTTCCTTATGATCCGTAGATCAATTCCTGAACCTTGTACTGGATGCCAAAGAAGTAGTTTACCACATATGTGTTGATTTAACTCTCAAGCTAGCATTTACTTTTCTAGGGAATACTGTTAAAGTACCACAGAACAGCTTCAAGCACAAGTTTTCTCTTGATGGACTACTAAAAAAGGTCATGGATGTGGCACTTTAACTGCAGGAATTTATGTACGATAAAGTAAACTACACAGCAGGGGGTCTTGGAAGGCAGTGGTTATGTTGTACTATCGAGCGCCATGTTGCTTTCCAAGTATTATTTTAGCATTCGATCTGTGCTCCGAATAGACATTGCCCAGTATAAAGTAACATGTTGAGACTGATGTAGATTGTATAATCGTCTAATCTACCGATCAAATGTAGTTATAATATTTCTTGTTGTTCTTCTCAGATGGAATGTGTTGAACTATCCGCTCTATGACGTGGATTGGGTGTCCAGACTGTGTGCGTGCGTGTATCTTGCCTGTGGCATTATTGTGGTGGTCTTGAAACTGGCTCTATCAAGCTTATACACTCTGCTGTGCTTAATTATATGTGTAGATTTGCAGGTACCTATGTTAAGCTAAATCTCCTATGAACGTGCAATTTATTATCGACATAATATTGACATGCTTATATATGAACACACGCATGCATACTTACTTATCTACATATTCTTTCCTTTTAAGATTGTTATTCATTTTGGTTTGCCCATCGCTTCTACCAGCAACGCGTCGCGAGCCGCGCTTTCCTACTTGGAAAAGAACTTCTATTTGTGCATAGTTTCTCTGTGTGGTTTGGCTGATATGTATTTTTAAGCATACTGCTGCTTGTATAAATACAACCCTTTCAAAGTATTGTTAGGTCACCTTCAGCTTTTGTAATTTTATTATCATATACATCGCTTGCAAATCAGGAGATACACCGACCTCCATTTTTCATAAATAATCTTGATTATTCCTATACCATGTGGCATTTGCAGACACAAGCTAGAAGGCGTTTATTGCTCGGTTTTCTTACTTTAATCTTGATAGTTATGTTTAAATTAATTGTTGTTCTCTAGAACCTTACCCATGATGTTTTGGTTTCGCAGGATGTACTTCAGGTTGGCAATATCAAGGAGCTCACAGCAATTCAGGAGATGATTCTAATTATTTAGTCAATAGATTGGCACACATGAACTCATTTTTTTTTGTGATTTTGCCTTCTAATAGTTGTCCTGATAATATATGTTCCTGTCGATATAATTTACTTTGCTTAATTTTCTGGTGGAGGTTACTGTGCTTGCTTCGTTTTGACCCTGTAAATTGCACTTGCCAGGCACAATGAAAAACCAAATTTGCAAATAGATGAGATTTAAACTGTGTGGTGACCCGTCTTGCATATAACTGGACAAAATCTCAACACACCAAAATCATCTGTTTTAACAACCGTTTATCATTTCTTGTGGCTTACTGTTTGGCAGGCAATGTGTGGCAAGCCGTGCCCCTTATTCGCCTTACTGCTCTGCATCGAAGTTTCTTTATTTGCCTTATTATTGCTCTGCATCGAAGTTTCTTGGATTTAGGATCCTCCACAAGACTTATAGTTGGCTCCATGTATATCTTATGATCATGCCAACCTCCTTATGTATGCAGATAAACCAACTACTATATTACATATAAACTTTACTATCCTCTAAACAATCATTGTTTTGGTATATGTTTACAAAATGCCGAGATCATCTCCATTACAATCTCAATGTCCTGCTTATTTGGCCCGCCGTTCGGCGGGCAACGCGCGGCAAGCCGCACCACCTATCTACTCTATCGAGAACGGTGTTTTGGCTCCTAGGTGTATATGCACCCATTATCGAAATACATATTTTGAAAAGTTGAAAAATTCGGAACAAAAATCCCGCGTGTATATCCGGACATTTTATGTGCATCCTCAAGGTTTCGTGAAAAACGACGTTTTTGTGTCTTATGTAAAAAAGATAAAGAAATGCCTCATGAATAGTTAGAATGAAGCATCAGAAATTGTTTTTATACACAAGCCACAAGAAATGTCGTTTTTCACCGAAACCTTGCGCACACACATAAAATGTCTGGATATACACGTGAGATTTTTGTTCCGTTTTTTAACTTTTCGAAATGTATATTTCAACAATGGGTGCATATGCACCTAGGAGCCAAAGGCAATTACTGCTATCTATGTAGAAAGTTGAAGGACTGCATCTCGTGGAGAAGATAAAACATGGCCACAACTTATGCTCTTGAGCTCATCCTCTTGTGCCCGTAGCAATGCACATGCATTCTACTACTATTTAATAAAGGCTGCGTCCATCGCCTAGATGTAGAGGCCGGGGGTCTTTCTGCTTTAAAAAAAGAGTCACTCCTCCCTCTTGATGACATGTGTTTGTTTAACCATGAATCCAATTTGTCTATTTATTTCTAAGCTTACAAACTGTTTGCTGCGAATTTTCTTTGCTCCTGCATTTTCTTGCATCTCTCTTTATACATATTCTTCCTCTTTCATGCCAACTATTGTAAATAATTAACTCATACACGCGTTGAATATGTCTTTTTTCCCTTGCTGTTCTGAAACTGTGAGCAATCATAGACATTCTTGGGATCAAATGATAAAGACATCATACATAACTACAAGGTATTAGAAAAATATTGGCTCTTTCCTTTTCCATTTTCTTCTTCTTTGTAGCAATATCACCCACGTCATCATCCTAACTTGACAAAACAATATTGTATTATTGAGCATATATGCCCCAAAGTGCTCTAGAAATGCTTTGGAAATTTTTTCCATACATATTCTCTGTATGCTTTTAGCACAGTTTGGAGGCCTGATAAATGTTTCTATTATTAACTAGGGATACCAATTTATGTTTTCTTGGATAGTTTTTGAGCATCTATATTGTTTCAAAACATGCTATACGACTCGCCTTAGGCACATGCTAACTCTTTTTCTTTGCTTATATAATTTGAAATCTACCAGTAATCATACAAACTCTTTGGATCAAGTAACAACAATAACTAGGCCAAGAGAGAAGCAGCTAATACAGTTTGTCTTAGATACATGTTGGTCCTTCCTTCTTTTGCTTACGCAATTTAAAAACTATTAGCAATCATATAGACTATTTACATTCAATTTTTTGTGACAATCCTCCAGGACCATAATGGAACCCAATAATCAGTAGAACAAAAATGTGTTCCTGGGCAACGCCCACTAGTATATAAGGTTGTGTGAAATGTGGCATCACCCGTTTATCATTGAGCCGCTTTCTCCAATCTTCAGACAAACACCCGAAGTAGTAATTGCCGCCATACATGAGAGATTCAACACACAAGTGCAGCCACTTATACACAGAATGACTGAAGAAAAAATGGTTCCCTCTTTTACCGATCATTGGGAGGCTGTCCAAGCATTCAAGCTAGGAAATGAAGGAATCACCCTTTATATCAGTGGCATCCTATACCATTTCACCATCGATCTTATGCAATCCTATCTTGTGAGAAATAGAAGCGATCAGAGAATCACAATACAAATGAAAGAGCCACTTCTTTATCTCTGATCCGATCCAATAGTGGAGCAAATACTTAGCCCCTATTGTGTGCTTTATTATGTTCTGGATGACATCGACTCAATGGAGGACTTAATTAAGAACTTTTACTTGCATGCACTCATGACTCATCACAACATGATAGAGGTACATATGACTTTATTTATGATGGCCAAGAGACTGCAACATTCTTGAACGGCTATTCAGTGGAATTACAGCGCAATGATTTGGACAGTGAGAAACCTATGATGCAGGAGCACGAAGAGCCTGCTGAGTGCTTCATCTCCCATGTCATTATATATGACCTCCTTATCAGCAAGCTCTCAAATATGGGGATACTTCTTCCATGGCCATGTTCTTTTCTGATGGTTCACACATGGGTTTCTTGCGGATTGACGTTCAAAAACTCACCGACTCCATCTTCTTGCTATCAACAAGTCAGCAACCATCATCACACAACTTATATGGGACTGTTAGCATGCTTCTTAGCTTGGAGATAAGGCGTGTATTCCCGACAATCCAGTCATGGACTCCATAGTTTGGCTCTTTTGGCTACACCATAACTCAGTCACTCGAGTTAGCTATAATAGAAATACCATGCAACATCTGTTCTCCAAAAATCATTGACTACATTTTGTATTTGAGAGCCCTAAAAGTATGCTTTTAAAATACTCAACACTAGCAAGTTAGTTTTTGATCTGTGCTTTACAAATTATGAATTGTTTTCTCTACACAAATTACATCTCTTCTACAAACTGCTTTAATACAATTTTAATCATATCATAATACATATGCAGTGACTACTTTGCAATAAATATAGGGTCTTGCTCTTTATATCCTTCAAGATATTGAAAGATGTGATGTGAAACTTTTATCTTTTTTCTCATATGGACAGTTGAGAGTGCCCTGCACTACACCGTTATTAGTTATTTAAGTTGATTCTTATTGAAACTATCTTCATTAATGTTCCCAAATAATCTTATATTTTATGTACTAACCAACATGGTTGTCCTTTGACATAAGATTGGTATTAGACATTCCTAGCTTGATACAGATTATTTTGAGCAGCACTTACATCAAAGTATAGTTCTATGATGAAGTTCGTGTGGACAATTTATAAGTACTACTTTTTCCTTGAATTTGGAGTCTGAAGTTCATCTATTTTAGTTCACCTGATCACCTATGTCACCTCAGTTTCGAGCTATGAGACCAAGGAATTTTTTTCTTAGTTTTATTTGCTTAGCTCATCCCCGCCGAATAGTTCGTTCAGGCGAGATTTGGTTGGCGCCCGACTTATGTCATGGCATAATCTCTTATTCCGTCTGGATCTGATTAACCTGACGCAAGGCCGTGATGTGTTTCGCTGGAACCTTACTACATCGGGGTCTTTCACGGTAGACTCTATGTATCGCGCGCTTATGCATTCTGAGGTACAGGTGAGCAATAACAAGAAAATCTGGAAGGCAAGGATTCCACTAAAAGTTAAAATATTCATGTGGTATCTTCGTAGAGGTGTTGTGCTAATCAAAGACAACCTCGCACGATGCAACTGGCCAAAAAGTAAGAAGTGTTGTTTTTGTATTCATGACGAGACAATCAAACACCTCTTTTTTCAATGCAAGTTTGTGCGTTCTACGTGGTCAGTCATCCAAATAGCGTCAAATTTGTATCCTCCCACAAGTGTTGCCAGTATTTTTGGTCATTGGTTGGACAATATTTCAAATGGGTTCAAAACGCTAATAAGGGTGGGAGCGTATGCCTTGCTATGGTCGCTTTGGCTATATAGAAACGATTTGGTTTTTAATGACATAAATGCTTCCCTTTGCAAGTTATCTTCCGTTGTACGCACTCGCTTCATATGTGGTCTATGCTACAACGTGCAGAGTAACAACCGCTATTTAAGGCGGTGTGTACGCGGTTGGAGGAGGTGGCTACGGAGGTTTTTACCCAAAATGGATGGCAGCATAATCTCCGGATAGGTCCACCAACCGTTTCGACATAGGCATAATGTCGGTCTATAGGACTCTACTGTTGCTGAATTGTCGTTTTTTTTCTTTCCTCTTTATCAGATATTTGGTTTTTGGTTGTGTGCATCCTAGTTATGCAGAGACCGGATGATACTCTAAATGCTTTGTATCGGCTTGATGCTACATTTTGAGATAATAAATGCGCTCTTTATCAAAAAAAAGTGCTTCTTCTTAGGTTCTTAAAACTGTACCGCAAGTCCTTGAGTTTTTACGTACATGCATCATGTTTCTTACTCTGTCTGTACACTACCTGGACGTACAAGGACTAAAGAGTACAAGGATTTATACCCGACTAGCTCGGCCTAAAACCCACTGCCATAACTTCTCTTATTTTAAAATAAAAAACAACATAGATGCAGGCACAACCTCCACCACGGGTGCGGCGTGCCGCCGCGCCTCCAACTGCTAGTAAAATAAAGGGTAGCTAATGGATGGCGTCGCTTTGCTGCACCGCACTATCTGCCTCTCTGGCTAGTGTGAATGGCATATGTTGTTACTTTGTTGCACCGCACACATTTCATTCCCAATTGACATCCGAGGAAGGCGTAGCAACATTTTACAAAATAAGGTTGATGAGCCTCACCCATCAGATGAGTTGAGAAGTAAAATGCAGTTTAACAGAGGAGCATGTCCTGAAAGCCAACAAACTTGTATCGATAGAAAAAAAATGAAGTTGTAGGCCGCACTTTAGAATTTTGTGTGTGTGTGTGTGTGTGGGGGGGGGGGGGCCCTCCCAAAATCTTGTACCACTCCATCTCAAGGATCTCTTGTCGCACGCCCTTCTGTCAACATCGTATTTAGGTTGATTAATAAAACAAGACGCACGAGAATTGCACATTCAAAATGGGAATGAAAACTACTTGTTGGCAATGGAGGTATAAACTGCCGAAGCGGTGCCGTACTGTGGCTCCGTCGGCGGCTGTGCCGGCGCTGTGATGTACTGCTGCTCCGGCGGCGGTGGCGGCGGTTGTTGGAAATATGCCCTAGAGGCAATAATAAAATGGTTATTATTATATTTCCTTGTTCATGATAATTGTCTACTATTCATGCTATAATTGTATTGATCGGAAATCGTAATACATGTGTGAATACATAGACCACAACATGTACCTAGTGAGCCTCTAGTTGACTAGCTCGTTGATCAACAGATGGTCATGGTTTTCTGACTATGGACATTGGATGTCATTGATAACGGGATCATATCATTAGGAGAATGATGTGATGGAAAAGACCCAATCCTAAGCATAGCACAAGATCGTGTAGTTCGTTTGCTAAAGCTTTTCTGATGTCAAGTGTCATTTCCTTAGACCATGAGATTGTGTAACTCCCAGATACCTAGGAGTTCTTTGGGTGTACCAAACGTCACAACGTAACTGGGTGACTATAAAGGTGCACTACAGGTATCTCCGAAATTGTTTGTTGGGTTGGCACGAATCGAGACTGGGATTTGTCACTCTGTATGACGGAGAGGTATCTCTGGGCCCACTCGGTAATGCATCATCATAATGAGCTCAATGTGACTAAGTAGTTAGTCACGGGATCATGCATTATGCAACGAGTAAAGTGACTTGCCAATAACGAGATTGAACAAGGTATTGGGATATCGATGATCGAATCTCGGGCAAGTAACGTACCAATTGACAAAGGGAATTGTATACGGGATTGCTTGAATCCTCAGCATCATGGTTCATTCGATGAGATCAACGTGGAACATGTGGGAGCCAACATGGGTATCCAGATCCCGCTGTTGGTTATTGGCCGGAGAGCTGTCTCGGTCATGTCTGCGTGATTCCCAAACCCGTAGGGTCTACACACTTAATGTTCAATGATGCTAGGGTTATAGGGAAGATTTGTATGTGATTACCAAATGTTGTTCGGAGTCCCGGATGAGATCCCGGATGTCACGAGGAGTTCCGAAATGGTCCAGAGGTGAAGATTTATATATGGGAAGCCATCATACGATCACCGGAAGTATTCGGGGGTATACCGGTATTGTACCGGGACCACCCGAGGGGTTTCGGGGGTCCACCGGGAGGGTCCACCTGCCCCGGAGGGCCTTATGGGCTGTATGTGGAAGGGAACCAGGCCCTAAGTGGGCTGGGCGCTATCCCCCCTAGGGCCCATGCGCCTAGGGTTGGGGGGAAACCCTAAGGGGGGCGCCCCTCTTGCTTGGGGGGCAAGCCCCCCTCCCCCTTGGCCGCCGCCCCCCTCTAGATCTCATCTAGAGGGGCTGGCCCCCTTCCCCCTTCACCCTATAAATAGAGGGGTGGAGGGAGGGCAGCAGCACCACATCCAAGGCGCAGCCCTCCCCCTCCCCAACACCTCTCCTCCTCCGTGTGAGCTTGGCGAAGCCCTGCCGGAGAACTGTTGCTCCACCACCACCACGCCGCTGTGGTGCTGCTGGAGCTCTCTCTTCCTCAAACTCCCCCTCCTCCTTTCTAGATTAAGGCACGGGAGACGTCACTGGGCTGCACGTGTGTTCAACGTGGATGCGCCGTTGTTTGGCGCTTAGATCGGAATCCACCGCGATCTGAATCGCTACAAGTACGACTCCTTCTTCCGTGTTCTTGCAAGCTTCCGTTTCGCGATCTTCAAGGGTATGAAGATGCACTCCCCTCTCTCTCGTTGCTAGTCTCTCCATAGATTGATCTTGGTGATGCGTAGAATTTTTTTAATTTCTGCAACAATCTCCAACAGTGGCATCATGAGCTAGGTTTATGCGTAATTTCTATGCACGAGTAGAACACAAGTTGTTGTGGGCGTCGATTTTGTCAATTTACTTGCCACTACTAGTCTTATCTTGATTCGGCGGCATCGTGGGATGAAGCGGCCCGGACCGACCTTACACGTACGCTTACGTGAGACAGGTTCCACTGATTGACATGTACTAGCTGCATAAGGTGGCTAGCAGGTGTCTGTCTCTCCCACTTTAGTCGGATCGGATTCGATGAAAAGGGTCCTTATGAAGGATAAATAGCAATTGGCATATCACGTTGTGGTTTTGGCGTAGGTAAGAAACGTTCTTGCTAGAAACCTATAGCAGCCACGTAAAAACTTGAAACAACAATTAGAGGACGTCTAACTTGTTTTTGCAGCATATGCCGTGTGATGTGATATGGCCAAAAAGGATGTGATGAATGAAATATATGTGATGTATGAGATTGATCATGTTCTTGTAATAGGAATCACGACTTGCATGTCGATGAGTATGACAACCGACAGGAGCCATAGGAGTTGTCTTAATTTATTGTATGACATGCGTGTCATTGAATAACGCCATGTAATTACTTTACTTTATTGCTAAACCGTTAGCCATAGTAGTAGAAGTAATAGTTAGCGAGACAACTTCATGGAGATCATGATGATGGAGATCATGGTGTCATGCCGGTGATGATGATGATCATGGCACCCCGAAGATGGACATCAAAAGGAGCAAAATGATATTGCCCATATGATTTCACTATTTGATTGCATGTGATGTTTATCATGTTTTTGCATCTTATTTGCTTAGAACGATGGTAGCATAAATAAGATGATCCTTCATAAAATTTCAAGAAAAGTGTTCCCCCTAACTATGCACCATTGCGAAAGTTCATTGTTTCGAAGCACCACGTGATAATCGGGTGTGATATATTCTAACATTCACATACAACGGGTGTAAGCCAGATTTACACATGCAAAACACTTAGGTTGACTTGACGAGCCTAGCATGTACAGACATGGCCTCGAAACACAAGAGACCGAAAGGTCGAACATGAGTCGTATAGCATATGCGATCAACATGAAGATGTTCACCGATGATGACTAGTCCATCTCACGTGATGATCGGACACAGCCTAGTTGACTCGGATCATGTATCACTTAGATAACTAGAGGGATGTCTATCTGAGTGGGAGTTCATTAAATAATTTGATTAGATGAACTTAATTATCATGAACTTAGTCTAAAATCTTTGCAATATGTATTGTAGATCAAATGGCCCACACTAATGTTGCCCTCAACTTCAACGCGTTCCTAGAGAAAACCAAGCTGAAAGACGATGGTAGCAACTTTACGGACTGGGTCCGGAACATGAGGATCATCCTCATAGCTACCAAGAGAGCATATGTCCTAGATGCACCACTAGGTGAAGCACCCGTTTTCCCAGCAACTCAAGACGTTATGAACGCCTGGCAGTCACGTAGTGATGATTACTTCCTGGTTCAGTGCGGCATGCTTTACAGCTTAGAACCGGGGCTCCAAAAGCATTTGACCAGCACAGAGCATATGAGATGTTCCAAGAGCTGAAAACGGTTTTCCAAGCTCATGTCCGGGTCGAGAGATATGAAGTCTCCGACAAGTTCTACAATTGTAAGATGGAGGAAAATGGTTCTGTCAGCGAGCACATACTCAAAATGTCTGGGTTGCACAACCGCTTGTCTTAGCTGGGAGTTAATCTCCCGGATGACGCGGTCAGTGACAGAATCCTTCAGTCGTTCCCACCTAGCTACAAGAGCTTTGTGATGAATTACAATATGCAGGGGATGGTGAAAACCATTCTCCAGGTATTTTCAATGCTGAAATCAGCGGAGTTGGAGATCAAAAAGGAACATCAAGTGTTGATGGTCAATAAAACCACTAGTTTCAAGAAAGGCAAGGGTAAGAAGAACTTCAAGAAGGATGGCAAGGGAGTTGCCGCGCCCGGTAAACCAGTTGCCGGGAAGAAGCCAAAGCACGGACCCAAACCTGAGACTGAGTGCTTTTATTACAAGGGAAACAATCACTGGAAGCGGAATTGCCCCAAGTACTTAGCGGACAAGAAGGCCGACAACACCAAAGGTATATGTGATATACATGTTATTGATGTGTACCTTACCTGTACTCGTAGTAGCTCCTAGGTATTTGATACCGGTGCAGTTTCTCATATTTGTAACTCAAGACGGGAGCTGCGGAATAAGCAGAGACTGGTGAAAGACGAGGTGACGATGCGCGTCGGGAATGGTTCCAAGGTTGATGTGATCGCCGTCAGCACGCTACCTCTACATTTACCTACGGGATTAGTTTTAAACCTCAATAATTGTTATTTAGTGCCAACTTTAAGCATGAACATTGTATTTGGATCTCGTTTAATGCGAGATGGCTACTCATTTAAATCCGCGAATAATGGTTGTTCTATTTATATGAGAGACATGTTTTATGGTCATGCCCCACTGGTCAGTGGTTCATTCTTGATGAATCTCGAACGTGATGTTACACATATTCATAGTGTGAATACCAAAAGATGTAAGGTTGACAATGATAGTCCCACATACTTGTGGCACTGCCACCTTGGTCACATTGGTGTAAAACGCATGAAGAAGCTCTATGCAGATGAACTTTTGGAGTCTCTTGATTATGAATCATTTGACACATGCGAACCATGCCTCATGGGAAAAATGACCAAGAATCCATTCTCCGGAACAATGGAGCGAGCAACCAACTTATTGGAAATCATACATACTGATGTGTGCGGTCCAATGAGCGTTGAGGCTCGCGGTGGCTATCGTTATTGAGGGAGTCCTGGACTAGGGGGTGTCCGGATAGCTGGACTATCATTATCCGCCGGACTCCAAGACTACGAAGATAGAAGATTGAAGACTCCGGCTCGTGTCCGGAAGGTACTTTCCTTGGCGTGGAAGGCAAGCTTGGCGATACGGATATGTGGATCTCCTACCATTGTAACCGACTCTGTGTAACCCTAGCCTCTCCGGTGTCTATATAAACCGGAGGGCTTTAGTCCGTAGGACGAACATACATCACAACAATCATACCATAGGCTAGCTTCTAGGGTTTAGCCTCCTCGATCTCGTGGTAGATCTACTCTTGTACTACCCATATCATCAATATTAATCAAGCAGGATGTAGGGTTTTACCTCCATCGAGAGGGCCCGAACCTGGGTAAAACATCGTGTCCCTTGTCTCCTGTTACCATCCGCCTAGACGCACAGTTCGGGACCCCCTACCCGAGATCCGCCGGTTTTGACACCGACATTGGTGCTTTCATTGAGAGTTCCTCTGTGTCGTCACCGATAGGCTCGATGGCATCTTCAACCAACAACGCCGTCTGGGTGAGACTTTTCTCCCGGACAGATCTTCAGATTCGGCGGCGCGATCTGCGGGCCAATTCTCTTGGCCATCCGAGCAGATCGAAGCTACGCCCGCCGTCAGTCGATTCGAAGCTTAAACTTCACGGCCGATGTCCGCGGAGACCTGATCTTCGACGGACCCGAGCCACAGCCAAGCGCGCCGCACTGCGACGACAGGCATGATCTAGCTCTGCCACCGAATAGTGCCTGGGGGCCGCACCCGAATCCGCTTCGGCCATTAGCCCGGAGCCGATCGCCCACATCGGGGTACGGTGGATAGACGCCACCCCGGGGGCTTCAACATACACGGCGATGGAGCCGAACACTGATCTTGTCCTCTGCGAAACCCGTGATTCCGAGGCGCGGACTCCTCGCCGGACTCCGAACCTCCCGCGTCCCTACCAATCAATCCGGATTGGGCGCCGGTTATGGAATTCATCGCCGCGGACATCTTCCAACACTCGCCTTTTGGCGATATCTTGAATTCACTGAAGCATCTCTCGCTATCAGAAGAATCCTGGCCGGACTATGGCCAGGACGGGTGGAGTTCGGACGACGAAGAAATCCAAAGCCCACCCACCACCCACTTTGTAGCCACTGTCGAGGATCTAACCGACATGCTAGACTACGACTCCGACGACATCGACGCTATGGACGACGATGCCGGAGACGAACAGGAACCAGCGCCTACAGGACACTGGAAGACCACCTCGTCTTACGACATATATATGGTGGACACCCCAAAAGATGGGGACGGCGAAGAAACAGCGGAGGCAGATTCTCTAAAGAAGCAGCCCAAACGCCGACGTCAGCGGCGCCGCTCTAAATCCCGCCACAGCAAGAATGAAGATTCCGGCACAGGAGACAATAACACTCCGGAGAATGCCGAAGACAATCCCTCCAAAGAAGACTCGGCAAGCGGGGAGGACGCAGATGCAAGCCCTCACGATAGGGCGGCAGACGAAGGGGTTGAGGATGACAACTATATGCCTCCCTCCGAAGACGAAGCAAGCCTCAACGATGACGAATTCGTCGTGCTGAGGATCCCGTCGAACAAGAACGCTTCAAGCGCAGGCTCATAGCCACAGCAAACAGCCTAAAGAAAAAGCAACAACAGCTCCAAGCTGATCAAGATCTGCTGGCCGATCGATGGACCGAGGTCCTCGCGGCCGAAGAGTATAAACTCGAAAGCCCCTCCAAAAGCTACCCAAGACGCAAGCTGCTCCCCCGATTAGAGGAGGAAGCATACATACCTCCATCACCAGCGCACGACATGGCTGACCGACCACCCCGTGGTCATGACAGAGAGGCATCCAGGCCCCCAGCCAAGACCGTACCACGGCATCGCTCCAAAAGTACGAAGCCAAGAGGGAACGCGCCGGACTTGCGAAACGTATTGGAGGAAAAGGCAAGACAATCCAGATCCATCTATGGATCACGTAGGTGCCCTACGACCCACGACGAATACCGTCGCGCCGGACATAACAACCCCAGCCGGGCCAAACACAGCAGACAGCGCTCTCTCGAGCTGCGTCGCGATATCGCCCAATATAGGGCGCCAGACACCCTCTATGCTTCATCGACGGTTATGGATCATCGATCCCGAAGGGTTTAAACCTCAGAACATCGAATCTTACGATGGCACAACAGACCCCGCGGTTTGGATCGAAGACTATCTTCTCCATATCCACATGGCCCGCGGTGATGATCTCCATGCCATCAAGTACCTCCCACTCAAGCTTAAAGGACCAGCTCGGCATTGGCTAAACAGCTTGCCCGCAGAGTCAATTGGGTGCTGGGAGGACCTGGAAGCCGCATTCCTCGACAACTTCCAGGGCACATATGTGCGACCACCAGACGCCGATGACCTAAGCCACATTATTCAGCAGCCAGACGAATCGGCTAGACAATTCTGGACACGGTTCTTGACAAAGAAAAATCAAATTATCGACTGTCCGGATGCAGAGGCCCTTGCAGCCTTCAAACATAACATCCGAGACGAATGGCTAGCCCGGCACCTGGGGCAGGAAAAGCCAAAATCCATGGGAGCCCTCACATCGTTAATGACCCGCTTTTGCGCGGGAGAGGACAGCTGGCTAGCTCGTAGTAACAACCTCCGTAAAAATTCTGGCAGTCCGGATATCAAGGACAACAACGGCAGGTCACGTCGAAACAGAAACAAGCGCCGCATTAACGGCGACGATAAGGAGGATACGGCAATTAATGCCGGATTCCGAGGCTCCAAACTCGGTCAGCGGAAGAAGCCATTCAAAAAAACCACTCCGGGTCCGTCCAATCTGGACCGAATACTCGACCGCCTGTGCCAGATACATGGCACCCCTGAACAGCAAGCCAACCACACCAATAGAGATTGCTGGGTGTTCAAGCAGGCCGGCAAGTTAATTGCCGAAAACAATGACAAGGGGCTACACATCGACGACGAGGAAGAGACCCGGCCGCCGAACAACAGAGGACAGAAGGGTTTCCCCCCACAAGTGCGGACGGTAACCATGATATACGCGACCCACATACCCAAGAGGGAGAGGAAACGTGCACTCAGGGACGTCTATGCGATGGAGCCAGTCGCCCCAAAGTTCAATCCATGGTCCTCTTGTCCGATCACTTTCGATCGAAGAGACCACCCGACCAGCATACGCCATGGCGGATTCGCCGCATTGGTCCTAGACCCAATCGTCGATGGATTTCACCTCACAAGAGTCCTGATGGACGGCGGCAGTAGCCTGAACCTGCTTTATCAGGATACAGTGCGCAAAATGGGCATAGACCCATCAAGGATCAAACCTACAAAGACAACCTTTAAAGGTGTCATCCCAGGAGTAGAAGCCAATTGTACAGGCTCAGTCACACTGGAAGTGGTCTTCGGATCACCGGATAATTTCCGGAGCGAAGAGTTAATCTTCGACATAGTCCCGTTTCGCAGCGGCTATCACGCTCTGCTCAGACGAACCGCGTTTGCAAAATTCAACGCGGTGCCGCATTATGCATACCTAAAGCTCAAGATGCCAGGCCCTCGTGGAGTCATCACGGTCAATGGGAATGCGGAACGCTCCCTCCGAACGGAGGAACATACAATGCTCTGGCGAAATACTGAGCAGCCTCTTAAGGCAATTCTCAAGTCCGCAGCTAAAAGGCCGACACAGAAAGCGCCCGAGCAAAGCCAACCAAGACCACTGGCGCGATCAGAGCATGAGTAGCAATGCGGCCCCAACCCTCGCCCGCGCATGATCGCAAGAATAACACTCCGCGTACATCATTACGCTTTGGAAATACCATGGGCGCAGGGGAAGGGGCACAATCACAATGGACCCGGAGTGCGGCTCGACCACACCAGGGGCTCGTAAGGGTGCCCCCCTTCTTTTACCTTTTTTACTTTAACACTTTGTGTACACAGGACTCCGTTAAACAGAAGCCCTGTCCGGTGGCAAACCTGCCGAACTCATGATGCAATAGTCAGGGACTAAAGAAGGCCGCGACAAACTCTCAGGTGGTCTCACTTACGAGCATTAAATTTGATTATATACACCAAATCCGCAGCTCATCCCTGGAGGGGGACATATTTATTGAGTCCAAATCCCTTGCTTTCCGCACTACTTGTATCGGTCCGCTCTATTAGCAGACTCTCTTTCATATACAACGCAGTACCTTTTACTTTGCAACTGCATTACCTTTTATATATATATATGTTCATTACATGACGTCTTGCACCCGTATATTTTGGTACGGCCGAATACGCCAGGGGCTTTTGTTCCCCAATTTATGGTGTGATAAAGCCCGCACACTTTCACAAGTGCGGCACCCCGAACTTATAGCATTATATGAATCGGCTCCGAATCATGTCTTGGGTCAATAGTTGGGTTTGCCCGGCTCCCATGTTTTGGTGCCTTACGCCCGCTCGTCGGCTAAGGTGGACTGGGAGAACCACTGCGATTGCGCCCGGTTGAGCCGGGTTAACGCCTCAGTGGAGAAAGCTAAAACTGACTGGCATGATATGGCGAGAGACTGGTCGTTGTTCGAGAGGTTTTTTCGGGTCCCTAAAGACTCACACCGCTTCGAGCGAAGTTCCGGATAATGTCCGATGAAGGCGTGGATAGCGCCCCGGATTCGGTCTTCCGAATACCAGGGGCTTCGCCGAAATTTAAAATTATAGAAATCTATGGCTAAGTGAGAGTGTTCAAGCATTATAAGTCCGGTCACCTTGTTTGTTGTGTTGAGCGCCTCCCTCGATGGACCCAACAATGGGAACAAGAGTGCTCAAGTTTATCCCGAACACCCCAGCACTCGTGGCTTGGGGGCTGAAGCTAACGACTTGCCATCTCTCAGATTTTATAAACGGCCGCACAGAAGGTAATATTTTAAATTAAACAAGCGTTGCTCATGGCGCATAAGAACGAAGTTTCCAGCGCACAGGATAAATATACAGCGAGTTCACTCAAAGATTACATCTCGGGAGCACTCATCCGCAATATCGCAGCTCCCTTCAGACAACCTTATAATACCGCTCCGCGCGGCGATGCTCCTTGCCCGGCGGCGCGGATCCGTGAGCTTCTCCGCATCCAGTTTGCCCCATTGCACCTTTATGCGGGCAAGGGCCCGACGAGCACCTTCGATACAGGCGGAGCGCTTGATCACATCCAGCCTGGGGCATGCATCAAACAGCCGTCGCACAAGGCCAAAGTAGCTTCCAGGCATGGCCTGTCCAGGCCACAGCCGGACTATGAGACCCTTCATGGCCTCCTCAGCTACCTTGTGGAGTTCGGCCAGCTGCTTCAGCTGGTCGCTTGGGGGCACCGGATGGCCGGCCTCAGCGTACCGAGACCAGAAGACCATCTCCGTTGAGCTCCCCTCCTCGCCACGATAGAATGCGGCGGCATCAGACGCACTATGCGGCAGATCTGCAAACACCCCTGGAGAGCTCCGAATTCGGGTAAGTACGCGGTAATTTACATTAACATGCTTGCTTTGCATGAGAAACGCCTTACCCGCAGCTATTTTCTTTATGTCCTCAATTTCCTGAAGGGCCCTCTAGGCCTTGGCCTTGGCGGACTTGGCACTTTCGAGAGCCGAGGCAAGCTCGGACTCTTGAGTCTTGGAGTCGTGCTCCAACCTCTCATGTTTTTCCATGAGAACTTGGAGCTCTTGCCGAACTTCCGCCACCCGTGCCTCTTGCTTTTCTCGCTCAACCCGTTCCGCGGCTGCATTGCGTTCGGCCACGGACACAGAATCGTTCAGGGCTGCCACCTCGTTAGTGGCCCCTGCAATGCACATTGATCCCTGTTAAATTTTATTTGCAACCGAAATCCTTTTGTGTAAGGTACTTATTCAAAGAGGTGTTATTCACCTTCTTTATCTTCGAGCTGCTTCTTTGCATGGCCGAGCTCTTGCTCGGACCGCTCGAGATCCTTCTTCAGCACGTCGACCTCCGCCGTTAACGCGGCGGAAGTCAGCAGCGCAGCCTGCAAACCCATATTGACATATTTTCAGCAACCCTGCGTATATCTTGTTATATCCTCAGTCCGGCTTTTCTTTCCGAACACCGAACTAAGCATCAGGGGCTACTGTCTATGCGGTATTACATTACATAATTTTAACTTCTTACCTCAAAGCCTGTTAGAAGGCTGCTGCAGGCTTCGGTCAGCCCGCTTTTGGCGAGCTGAACCTTTTTAATCACCGCACTCATGATAGTGCGGTGTTCTTCCTCGAGGGAAGCGCCTTTAAGCGCCTCCAACAGGTTATCCGGCGCCTCCGGATGGACGGAGGCCGCCGATGGCACAGTCCTGCCCTGCTTTCGAAGGGGCCGTTCGCCGGACTCTGGAACCACTATGGGTTCCGGCGTAGGGTTTTACCTCCATCGAGAGGGCCCGAACCTGGGTAAAACATCGTGTCCCTTGTCTCCTGTTACCATCCGCCTAGATGCACAGTTCGGGACCCCCTACCCGAGATCCGCCGGTTTTGACACCGACATTGGTGCTTTCATTGAGAGTTCCTCTGTGTCGTCACCGATAGGCTTGATGGCATCTTCAACCAACAACGCCGTCTGGGTGAGACTTTTCTCCCGGACAGATCTTCAGATTCGGCGTTTCGCATCGCGGCCAATTCTCTTGGCCATCCGAGCAGATCGAAGCTACGCCCCTGGCCGTCAGTCGATTCGAAGCTTAAACTTCACGGCCGATGTCCGCGGAGACTGATCTTCGACGGACCCGAGCCACAGCCTAAGCGCCGCAAGACCGCGACGACGGGCATGATCTAGCTCGCCACGAACAAAGTGCCTTGGGGGCGCACCAATCCGCTTCGCCATTAGCTCGAGCCGATCGCCCACATCGGGTACGGTGGATAGACGCCACCGGGGCTTCAACATACACGGCGATGGAGCCGAACACGATCTTGTCCTCTGCGAAACCCGTGATTCCGAGGCACGGACTCTCGCGGACTCAACCTCCCGCGTCCCTACCAATCAATCCGGATTGGGCGCCGTTATGGAATTCACCGCCGCGGACATCTTCCAACACTCGCCTTTTGGCGATATCTTGAATTCATCAAGCATCTCGCTATCGAAGAATCCTGGCCGGACTATGGCCAGGACGGGTGGAGTTCGGACGACGAAGAAATCCAAAGCCCACCCACCACCCACTTTGTAGCCACTGTCGAGGATCTAACCGACATGCTAGACTACGACTCCGACGACATCGACGCTATGGACGACGATGCCGGAGACGAACAGGAACCAGCGCCTACAGGACACTGGAAGACCACCTCGTCTTACGACATATATATGGTGGACACCCCAAAAGATGGGGACGGTGAAGAAACAGCGGAGGCAGATTCTCTAAAGAAGTAGCCCAAACGCCGACGTCAGCGGCGCCGCTCTAAATCCCGCCACAACAAGAATGAAGATTCCGGCACAGGAGACAATAACACTCCGGAGAATGCCGAAGACAATCCCCTCCAGCAAGACTCAGCGCAGGAGGACGCAGATGCAAGCCCTCACGATAGGGCGGCATACGAAGGGGTTGAGGATGATAACTATATGCCTCCCTCCAAAGACGAAGCAAGCCTCAACGATGACGAATTCGTCGTGCCTGAGGATCCTGTCGAACAAGAACGCTTCAAGCGCAGGCTCATAGCCACAACAAACAGCCTAAAGAAAAAGCAGCAACAGCTTCGAGCTGATCAAGATCTGCTGGCCGATCGATCGACCGAGGTCCTCGCGGCCGAAGAGTATAAACTCGAACGCCCCTCCAAAAGCTACCCAAGACGCAAGCTGCTCCCCCGATTAGAGGAGGAAGCATACATACCTCCATCACCAGCGCACGCCATGGCTGACCGACCACCCCGTGGTCGTGACAGAGAGGCATCCAGGCCCCCAGCCAAGACCGTACACCGGCATCTCTCCAAAAGTACGAAGCCAAGAGGGAACGCGCCGGACTTGCGAAACGTATTGGAGGAAAAGGCAAGACAATCCAGATCCATCTACGGATCACGTAGGCGCCCTACGACCCACGACGAATACCGTCGCGCCGGACATAACAACCCCGGCCGGGCCGAACACAGCAGACAGCGCTCTCTCGAGCTGCGTCGCGATATCGCCCAATATAGGGGCGCCGCACACCCTCTATGCTTCACTGACGAAGTTATGGATCATCGATCCTCAAGGGTTTAAACCCAGAAGCATCGAATCTTACGATGGCACAACAGACTTCGCGGTTTGGATCAAGACTATCTTCTCCATATCCACATGGCCCGCGTGATGATCTCCATGCCATCAAGTACCTCCCACTCAAGCTTAAAGGACCAGCTCGGCATTGGCTAAACAGCTTGCCCGCAGAGTCAATTGGGCTTTGGGAGGACACGAAGCCGCATTCCTCGACAACTTCCAGGGCACATATGTGCGACCACCAGACGCCGATGACCTAAGCCACATTATTCAGCAGCCAGACGAATCGGCCAGACAATTCTGGACACGGTTCTTGACAAAGAAAAATCAAATTATCGACTGTCCGGATGCAGAGGCCTTTGCAGCCTTCAAACATAACATCCGAGACGAATGGCTAGCCCGGCACCTGGGGCAGGAAAAGCCGAAATCCATGGGAGCCCTCACATCGTTAATGACCCGCTTTTGCGCGGGAGAGGACAGCTGGCTAGCTCGTAGTAACAACCTCCGTAAAAATTCTGGCAGTCCGGATATCAAGGACAACAACGGCAGGTCACGTCGAAACAAAAACAAGCGCCGCATTAACGGCGACGATAAGGAGGATACGGCAATTAATGCCGGATTCCGAGGCTCCAAACCCGGTCAGCGGAAGAAGCCATTCAAAAAAACCACTCCGGGTCCGTCCAATCTGGACCGAATACTCGACCGCCTGTGCCAGATACATGGCACCCCTGAACAGCCAGCCAACCACACCAATAGAGATTGCTGGGTGTTCAAGCAGGCCGGCAAGTTAATTGCCGAAAACAATGACAAGGGGCTACACAGCGACGACGAGGAAGAGACCCAGCCGCCGAACAACAGAGGACAGAAGGGTTTCCCCCCACAAGTGCGGACGGTAAACATGATATACGCGACCCACATACCCAAGAGGGAGAGGAAACGCGCACTCAGGGACGTCTATGCGATGGAGCCAGTCGCCCCAAAGTTCAATCCATGGTCCTCTTGTCCGATCACTTTCGATCGAAGAGACCACCCGACCAGCATACGCCATGGCGGATTCGCCGCATTGGTCCTAGACCCAATCGTCGATGGATTTCACTCACAAGAGTCCTGATGGACGGCGGCAGAGCCTGAACTCGCTTTATCGAGATACAAAGGCGCAAAATGGGCATAGACCCATCAAGGATCAAACCTACAAAGACAACCTTTAAAGGTGTCATCCCGGAGTAGAAGCCAATTGTACAGGCTCACCACACCGAAGTGGTCTTGGATCACGGATAATTTCGAGCGAAGAGTTAATCTTGACATAGTCCCGTTCGCAGCGGCTATCACGCTCGCTTTCGGACGAACGCGCTTGCAAAATTCAATCCGGTGCCTCATTATGCATACCTAAAGCTCAAGATGCCAGGCCCTCGTGGAGTCATCACGGTCAATGGGAATGCGGAACGCTCCCTCCGAACGGAGGAACATACAGCGGCTCTCGCGTAAATCTGAGCAGCCTCTTAAGGCAATTCTCAAGTCCGGCAGCTAAAAGGCCGGACACAGCAAAGCGCGCCCGGAGCAAAGCCAACCAAGACCACCTGGCGCGATCAGAGCATGAGTAGCAATGCGGCCCCAACCCTCGCCCGCGCATGATCGCAAGAATAACACTCCGCGTACATCATTACGCTTTGGAAATACCATGGGCGCAGGGGAAGGGGCACAATCACAATGGACCCAGAGTGCGGCTCGACCACACCAGGGGCTCGTAAGGGTGCCCCCCGTCTTTTACCTTTTTTACTTTAACACTTTGTGTACACAGGACTCCGTTAAACAGAAGCCCTGTCCGGTGGCGAACCTGCCGAACTCATGATGCAATAGTCAGGGACTAAAGAAGGCCGCGACAAACTCTCAGGTGGTCTCACTTACGAGCATTAAATTTGATTATATACACCAAATCCGCAGCTCATCCCTGGAGGGGGACATATTTATTGAGTCCAAATCCCTTGCTTTCCGCACTACTTGTATCGTCCGCTCTATTAGCAGACTCTCTTTCATATACAACGCAGTACCTTTTACTTTGCAACTGCATTACCTTTTATATATATATATATATATATATATATATATATATATGTTCATTACATGACGTCTTGCACCCGTATATTTTGGTACGGCCGAATACGCCAGGGGCTTCTGTTCCCCAATTTATGGTGTGATAAAGCCCGCACACTTTCACAAGTGTGGCACCCCGAACTTATAGCATTATATGAATCGGCTCCGAATCATGTCTTGGGTCAATAGTTGGGTTTGCCCGGCTCCCATGTTTTGGTGCCTTACGTTCCGTTCTGTTGGCTAAGGTGGCACTGGGAGAACCACTGCGATTGCGCCCCGGTTGAGCCGGGTTAACGCCTCAGTGGAGAAAGCTAAAACTGACTGGCATGATATGGCGAGAGACTGGTCGCTGTTCGAGAGGTTTTTTCGGGTCCCTAAAGACTCACGCCGCTTCGAGCGAAGTTCCGGATAATGTCCGATGAAGGCGTGGATAGCGCCCCGGATTCGGTCTTCCGAATACCAGGGGCTTCACCGAAATTTAAAATTATAGAATTCTATGGCTAAGTGAGAGTGTTGAAGCATTATAAGTCCGGTCGCCTTGTTCGTTGTGTTGAGCGCCTCCCTCGATGGACCCAACAATGGGAACAAGAGTGCTCATGTTTATCCCGAACACCCCAGCACTCGTGGCTTGGGGGCTGAAGCTAACGACTTGCCATCTCTCAGATTTTATAAACGGCCGCACAGAAGGTAATATTTTAAATTAAACAAGCGTTGCTCATGGCGCATAAGAACGAAGTTTCCAGCGCACAGGATAAATATACAGCGAGTTCACTCAAAGATTACATCTCGGGAGCACTCATCTGCAATATCGCAGGCTCCCTTCAGGACAACCTTATAATACCGCTCCGGCGTGCGATGCTCCTTGCCCGGCGGCGGCGGATCCGTGAGAAGCTTCTCCGCATCCAGTTTGCCCCATTGCACCTTTATGCGGGCAAGGGCCCGACGAGCACCTTCGATACAGGCGGAGCGCTTGATCACATCCAGCCTGGGGCATGCATCAAACAGCCGTCGCACAAGGCCAGTAGCTTCGTGCATGGCCTGTCCGAGCCACGCCCGGACTATGAGACCCTTCATGGCCTCCTCGGCTACCTTGTGGAGTTCGCCAGCTGCTTCACTGGTCGCTGGTGCACGGATGGCCGGCCTCGCAGATCGAGACCGAAGACCATCTCCGCTGAGCTCCCTCCTCGCCACGATAGAATGCGGCGGCATCGACGACTACGCTGGCAGATCTGCAAACACCCCTGGAGAGCTCCGAATTCGGGTAAGTACGCGGTAATTTACATTAACATGCTTGCTTTGCATGAAAAACGCCTTACCCGCAGCTATTTTGTTTATGTCCTCAATTTCCTGAAGGGCCCTCTGGGCCTTGGCCTTGGCGGACTTGGCACTTTCGAGAGCCGAGGCAAGCTCGGACTCTTGAGTCTTGGAGTCGCGCTCCAACCTCTCATGTTTTTCCACGAGAACTTGGAGCTCTTGCTGAACTTCCGCCACCCGTGCCTCTTGCTTTTCTCGCTCAACCCGTTCCGCGGCCGCACTGCGTTCGGCCGCGGACACAGAATCCTTCAGGGCTACCACCTCGTTAGTGGCCCCTGCAATGCACATATGATCCCTGTTAAATTTTATTTGCAACCGAAATCCTTTTCTGTAAGGTACTTATTCAAAGAGGTGTTATTCACCTTCTTTATCTTCGAGCTGCTTCTTTGCATGGCCGAGCTCTTGCTCGGACCGCTCGAGATCCTTCTTCAACACGTCGACCTCTAACGCGGCGGAAGTCAGCAGCGCAGCCTGCAAACCCATATTGACATATTTTCAGCAACCCTGCGTATATCTTGTTAGATCCTCAGTCCGGCTTTTCTTTCCGAACACCGAACTAAGCATCAGGGGCTACTGTCTATGCGGTATTACATTACATAATTTTAACTTCTTACCTCAAAGCCTGTTAGAAGGCTGCTGCAGGCTTCGGTCAGCCTGCTTTTGGTGAGCTGAACCTTTTTAATCACCGCACTCATGATAGTGCGGTGTTCTTCCTCGAGGGAAGCGCCTTTAAGCGCCTCCAACAGGTTATCCGGCGCCTCCGGATGGACGGAGGCCGCCGATGGCACAGTCCTGCCCTGCTCTCGAAGGGGCCGTTCGACGGACTCTGGAACCACTGTGGGTTCCGGCGTAGAGTCCGGCACGAAGTCCGAGAGGCTGCCTGACGGCGCCTTCGGAGCCCCCTCCTGATGGGTCCCTCTGTGGGATCCCACCTCGGCGTCCTCATTAGCGCGTGGGGTGGAGGCGGCCGGGATGGAATTTACATCCGACGAGGCCAACGACCCGCTCGTCGAGTCGGGGAGATCGTCACCGTCCGGACTACGGGCAGAATGCGGCGTTAGAAGGACACTGCATGACATAAAATATACGACATATACATGATTCGGATACTTACGATCTTGCCGGACGCCTGGCCCTTGCAGGCCACTCATCCTCGCCAGTGTTGGTGCTGGCGAAACTGTCCGAGGGGATAGTTCTCCCCCTCTTGGACCCTTCGGCCTCCCCGGATGGGGAAGCCTTCCTTTGCTTCTCTCCCTCCTCCGGGAGAGAGTACTCCTCCTCCTCGTCTTCAGGAGGGGATCCCTCGTCGTCGTCAGACGCCTGATTACGGGAACTCTTTCGAGTCCCCGTGGCCACCTTCTTGGCCTTCTTCTCCGGCACCACGTGCGGTGCCGGAACCAGCAGCCCTGCTATGCGGGCGTTACCTGGGTCTTCTGGCATGGGAGCCGGACTGATGAGCAGCCTGGCCTTCTCCATCCATTCCTGTCAAAGGAAGAAGCAGAATAAAACCCCACTAAAAGTTAAATCTGGTTATCACAAGTGTCCCGTAATGGGGTTGAATCACTTACCACGTCAGTTGGACACTGCGCGCTGAATCCGCGATCTTCCGTCGCGGATGCCGGGGCGTCGGCGCCCTTGAACAGCACCCTCCAGGCGCCTTCGTATGTTGTATCGAAGAGCCCGCTTAGCGCCTGGTGTTGTTCCGGATTGAACTCCCACAAAGTAAAGGCCCGTTCTTGGCATGGGAGAATCTGCCGGAGGAGCATGACTTGGACCACGTCGACGAGACGGAGCTTATTGCTCACCATCTTCTGGATGCATTTTCGAAGTCCCGTCACCTCCACCGGATCACCCCACTGCAAGCCCTTCTCTTTCCAGGAGGTGAGCTGCGTGGGGATTCCAGATCTAAACTCGGGGGCCGCCGCCCATGTAGGCTTGCGCGGCTCGGTGATGTAAAACCACCCCGATTGCCACCCCTTGACGGAGTCCACGAAGGTCCCTTCTAGCCAAGGGACGTTGGGCAATTTGCCCAACATGGCGCCCTCCGCATTCGCTTATGCGTTCTTTACAACCTTCGGCTTGACGTTGAAGGTCTTGAGCCACAGGCCGAAGTGGGGCTGGATGCAGAGGAAGGCCTCGCACACGACGATAAACGCCGAGATATTGAGGATAAAGTTCGGTGCCAGATCGTGGAAATCCAGGCCGTAGTAGAACATGAGCCCCCGGACAAATGGATGGAGCGGAAAGCCCAGTCCGCGGAGGAAGTGGGGAAGGAAGACGACCCTCTCATGAGGCCCGGCGGTAGGGATGAGCTGCCCCTCGTCGGGCAGCCGATGCACGATATCGCTGGAAAGGTATCCGGCGTCGCGCAGCTTGGTGATGTCCTCCTCCTTTGTGGTGGAGGCTAACCATTTACCTCCCGCTCCGGACATATTCGGAGAAGGTTGAGGCTGGGTGTGCAAGCTTGGGCGTTGGAGCTTGAGTGCGCCGGGATGGATGAGCAAAGGAGGAAGAAGGCGTAGGTGAGAAGGTGAATCCTTATCCCGTATATATGGGTGGACTAAACTATGCGTCCCCCACAAGCCTGGTAAAACTCGCTTATCCCCCAAGCGCCACTATCAGTGGCGCGGTTGGGTTACCCACATCCGTATTGATGAGAATCCCGGAATAAGGGGAACACGATCTCTGCTTTGACAAGACGTGCCAAGGAAACCGCTTCGCTAAACGTGCTGAGGTGGTTTAGTAAAAAACAGTTCTAACAAACGGCTTGGTGGCGGTGTGATGTCACGCCGCATAATACGTCAGCAGATTGATCTTATATATATATATATATATATATATATATATATATATTATTTCTCTTTACGGTGGATTGTGGAAATTATTTTGCAGAGCCGGACACTATCCTGGTGTTCATGATCTTCTCTGGATTATTCAAGGGAGGAACCCGCCTTGCAATGCCGAACATTATGCATGCCGGACTTATCGTCATTGAAGACTGGTTCAGGGGCTACTGAGGGAGTCCTGGACTAGGGGGTGTCCGGATAGCCGGACTATCATTATCCGTCGGACTCCAAGACTACGAAGATAGAAGATTGAAGACTCCGGCTCGTGTCCGGAAGGTACTTTCCTTGGCGTGGAAGTCAAGCTTGGCGATACGGATATGTGGATCTCCTACCATTGTAACCGACTGTAACCCTAGCCTCTCCGGTGTCTATATAAACCGGAGGGCTTTAGTCCGTAGGGACTAACATACATCACAACAATCATACCATAGGCTAGCTTCTAGGTTTAGCCTCCTCGATCTCATGGTAGATCTACTCTTGTACTACCCATATCATCAATATTAATCAAGCGGGACGAGGGTTTTACCTCCATCGAGAGGGCCCGAACCTGGGTAAAACATCGTGTTGACTTAGCGAGCCTAGCATGCAGACATGGCCTCGAAACACAAGACGAAGGTCGAACATGAGTCGTATAGCATATCACGATCAACATGAAGATGTTCACCGATGATGACTAGTCCATCTCACGTGATGATGGGACACAGCCTAGTTGACTCGGATCATGTATCACTTAGATAACTAGAGGGATGTCTATCTGGTGGGAGTTCATTAAATAATTTGATTAGATGAACTTAATTATCATGAACTTAGTCTAAAATCTTTGCAATATGTATTGTAGATCAAATGGCCCACTAATGTTGCCCTCAACTTCAGCGTTCCTAGAAAACCAAGCTGAAGGCGATGGTAGCAACTACGGACTGGGTTAGGAACATGAGATCATCCTCATAGCTACCAAGAGCATATGTCCTAGATGCACCACTAGGTGAAGCACCCGTTTTCCCACAACTCAAGGCGTTATGAGCCTTTGGCAGTCCGCGTAGTGATGATTACTTCCTGTTCGATCACGGCATGCTTTACAGACTTAGGCAAGGGCTCCAAAAGCATTTGACCAGCCTGAGCATATGAGATGTTCCAAGAGCTGAAAAGCGGTTTCCAAGCTCATGTCGAATTCGAGATATGAAGTCTCCGACAAGTTCTACAATTGTAAGATGGAGGAAAATGGTTTGTCGAGCACATACTCAAAATATGCAGGTTGCACAACGCTTGTCTTAGCTGGAGTTAATCTCGGATGGCCTGATCGATGTGAATCCTTGATCGTTCCCACCTAGCTACAAGAGCTTTGTGATGAATTACAATATCACGGATGGTGAAAACCATTCTCGGTATTTTCAATGCTGAAATCAGCGGTTGGAGATCAAAAGGAACATCAAGTGTTGATGGTCAATAAAACCACTAGTTTCAAGAAAGGGGTAAGAAGAACTTGAAGGATGGCAAGGGAGTTGCATGCGATAAACCAGTTGCGGGAAGAAGAAGCCAAAACATGGACCCAAACACAGGTGAGTGCTTTTATTACAAGAAACAATCCTGGAGCGGAATTGCCCCAAGTACTTAGCGGACAAGAAGGCCGACAACACCAAGGTATATGTGATATACATGTTATTGATGTGTACCTTACCTGTACTCGTAGTAGCTCCTAGGTATTTGATACGGTGCGAGTTTCATATTTGTAACTCAAGGCGGGAGCTGCGGAATAAGCGGAGTGAAGAGCGAGGTGACGATGCGTGGGAATGGTTCCAGGTTGATGTGATCGCCGTCGTACGCTACCTCTACATTTACCTCACGGGATTAGTTTTAAACCTCAATAATTGTTATTGTAACTTTAAGCATGAACATTGTATTTGGATCTCGTTTAATGCGAGATGGCTACTCATTTAAATCCATGAATAATGGTTGTTCTATTTATATGAGAGACATGTTTTATGGTCATGCCCCGGTCGATGGTTCATTCTTGATGAATCTCGAGCGTGATGTTACACATATTCATAGTGTGAATACCAAAGATGTAAGGTTGACAATGATAGTCCCACATACTTGTGTACGCCACCTTGGTCACATTGGTGTAAAGCATGAAGAAGCTCTATGCAGATGAACTTTTGAGTCTCTTGATTATGAATCATTTGACACATGCGAACCATGCCTCATGGGAAAAATGACCAAGAATCCATTCTCCGGAACAATGGAGCGAAACTTATTGGAAATCATACATCTTGATGTATGCGGTCCAATGGCGTTGAGGCTTCATGATGGCTACTCGTTATTGAGCTGGACTAGGGGGTGTCGGATAGCTGGACTATCATTATCCGCCGGACTCAAGACTACGAAGATAGAAGATTGAAGACTCGGCTCGTGTCGGAAGGTACTTTCCTTGGCGTGGAAGGCAAGCTTGGCGTCTGGGATATGTGGATCTCCTACCATTGTAACCGACTACTGTAACCCTAGCCTCTCCGGTGTCTATATAAACCGGAGGGCTTTAGTCCGTAGGGCGAACATACATCACAACAATCATACCATAGGCTAGCTTCTAGGGTTTAGCCTCCTCGATCTCGTGGTAGATCTACTCTTGTACTACCCATATCATCAATATTAATCAAGCGGGATGTGAGGTTTACCTCCATCGAGGGCGAACACTGGTAAAACATCGTGTCCCTTGTCTCTGTACCATCCGCCTAAACGCGCGATTCGGGACCCCTACCGAGATCCGCGGTTTGACACCGACATTGGTGCTTTCATTGAGAGTTCCTCTATGCGTCACCGATAGGCTTGATGGCATCTTCAACCAACAACGCCGTCTGGGTGAGACTTTTCTCCCGGACAGATCTTAAATATTCGGTGACCGCTGCGGGCAATTCTCTTGGCCATCTGGGCGGATCGAAGCTCGCCCCGGCGTCAGTCGGTTCGAGCTTAAACTTCACGGCCGATGTCGCGGAGACTGATCTTGAGCGGACGAGCCTGACCAAAGCGCGCCGCTTCTGCGGCAGCAGGCATGATCTAGCTCGCCACGAATAGTGCCACAGGGGCCGCTTCCGAATCGCTTGACCATGGCGAACCGATGTATCGAGTCACGGTGGATAAGCGCCACCGGGGCATACCGCAGCGATGGAGCGAACAGCGATCTTGTCCTCTGCGAAACCCGTGATTCCGGCGGACTCCTCGCGGACTCCGAACCTCCAGCGTCCCTACCAATCAATCCGGATTAGCGCCGGTTATGGAATCATCGCCGCGGACATCTTCCTTTTCGCCTTTGGCGATATCTTGAGTCCTTTGAAGCATCTCTCGCTCGGAGAAGAATCTGGCGGACTATGGCGGGGCGGGTTCGGGGACGGCGAAGAAATCAAAACCCACCACCACCCACTTTGTAGCCAGCATCGAGATCTAACCGACATGCTGAACTCGACTCCGGCGACATCGGCTATGGGCGATGCGGAGCGAACGAACCAGCGCCTCACAGGACCTTTGGAAGACCACCTCGTCTTCGACATATATATGGTGGACACCCCAAAAGATGGGGGCGAATGATGATTCTCTAAAAGCAGCCCAGCCCGACGTCGTGGCGCCGCTCTAAATCCGCCAGACAAGAATGAAGATTCCGCACGGAGACAATAACACTCAGGAGAATGCGAAGACAATCCCCCAGCAAGACTCGGTAGGGAGGGCGCGGATGCAAGCCCTCACGATAGGGCGGCGGACGAAGGAGTTGAGGATGACAACTATGCCTCCCTCCGAAGGCGAAGCAAGCCTCGCGATGGCCAATTCGTGCGTCTTTGAGGATCCGTCGAACAAACGCTTCAGCGCGGGCTCATAGCCACGAAAACAGCCTAAAGAAAAAGCAACAACAGCTCCAAGCTGATCAAGATCTGGCTGGCGTCGATGGACCGGAGGTCCTCGCGGCGAAAGAGTATAAACTCAGCCCCTCCAAAGCTACCCAAGGCGCAGCTGCTCCCCGATTAGGGAGAAGCATACATACCTCCATCACCAGCGCCGACATGGCTGACCCGACCACCCGTGGTCATGCGGAAGAAGGCATCGGGCCCCGGCCAAGACGTACCAGCATCGCTCCAAAAGTCTGCAAGCCAGAGGCAGCGGGACTTGCGAAAGCGTATTGGAGGAAAGGCAAGACAATCGAGATCCATCTATGGATCACGTAGGTGCCCTCGACCCACAGCGAATACGTCGCGCCCGGACATAACAACCCCCGGGCCAAACACACAGACGGCGCTCTCTCGAGCTGCGTCGCGATATCGCCAATATAGGCGCCGCACACCCTCTATGCTTCCTTGGCGAAGTTATGGATCATCAGATCCCGAAGGGTTTAAACCCGTAAACGCCGAATCTTCGATGGCTGCAGAACCCAGCGGTTTGGATCGAAGACTATCTTCTCCATATCCACATGGCCCTTGGTGATGATCTCCATGCCATCAAGTACCTCCCTCAAGCTTAAGGACCAGCTCGGCATTGGCTAAACAGCTTGCCCGCGAGAGTCAATTGGGTCTGGGAGGACACTGAAGCCGCATTCTCGACAACTTCCGGGGCACATATGCGACCACCAGGCGATGACCTAAGCCACATTATTCAGCAGCCGACGAATCGGCTAGACAATTACGGACACGGTTCTTGACAAAGAAAAATCAAATTATCGTTGTCCGGATGCGAGGCCCTTGCAGCCTTCAAACATAACATCCGAGCGAATGGCTAGCCCGGCACAGGGGCAGGAAAAGCAAAATCCATGGAACCCTCACATCGTTAATGACCGCTTTTCGCGGGGAGAGGACAGCTGGCTGGCTCGTAGTAACAACCTCCGTAAAAATTCTGCGGTCCGGATATCAAGGACAACAGCGGCAGTCCGTCGAAAGCGAAACAAGCGCCGCGTGCTGGCGGCGATAAGGAGGATCTGCAATTAATGCGGTTCGAGGCTCAAACTTCGGTCGTGGAAGAAGCCATTCAAAAAAACCACTCGGGTCCGTCAATGCGGACCGAATACTCGACGCGCTGTGCGGATACATGGCACCTGAACAACAATAACCACACCAATAGAGATTGCTGGGTGTTCAAGCAGGCGGCAAGTTAATTGCGAAAACAATGACAAGGGGCTACACATCGACGGCGGAAGAGACCGGCGCCCGAACAACGGAGACGAAGGTTTCCCCCACAAGTGCGGACGGTAACCATGATATCTGCGACCCACATACCCAGAGGAGAGAAGCGTGCACTCGGGGGCGTCTATGCGATGGAGCGATCGCCCCAAAGTTCAATCCATGGTCCTCTTGTCCGATCACTTCGATCGAAGAGACCACCCGGCCTCACATGCCGCGGATTCGCGCGTGGTCCCTAGACCCAATAAATCGATGGATTTCACCTCACAAGAGTCTGATGGGCGGCGATAACTGAACCTGCTTTATCGGGATACGGTCGCAAAATGGGCATAGACCCATCAAGGATCAAACCTACAAAGACAACCTTTAAAGGTGTCATCCGGGGAGTAAAGCCAATTATGCAGGCTCGGTCCTGCGGAAGTGGTCTTGGATCACGGATAATTTCTGGCGAAGAGTTAATCTTGACATAGTCCGTTCGCGGCGGCTATCACGCTTTCGAAGACCAGCGTTTGCAAAATTCAGCAGCGGTGCGCATTATGCATACCTAAAGCTCAAGATGCGGGCCCTCGTGGAGTCATCACGGTCAATGAATGCAGGCGCTCCCTCGAGCGGAGGAACATCTGTGGCTCATGGCGAATCTGAGCAGCCTCTTAAGGCAATTCTCAAGTCCGGCAGCTAAAGGGGGACACAGCAAGCAGCGGGAACAAAGCCAACCAAGACCACTGGCGCGATCGAGCATGAGTAATCAATGGGCCCCAACCCTCGCCAGCATGATCGCCAAGAATAACACTCCGTACATCATTCGCTTTGGAAATACCATGGGCGCGGGAAGGGGCACAATCACAATGGACCGGTCGGCTCGACCACGGGGGCTCGTAAGGTGCCCCCTTCTTTTACCTTTTACTTTAACACTTTGTGTACGAGGACTCCGTTAAGCGAAGCCTGTCCGTGGCAAACCTGCCGAACTCATGATGCAATAGTCGGGGACTAAAGAAGGCGCGACAAACTCTCGGTGGTCTCACTTACGAGCATTAAATTTGATTATATACACCAAATCCAGCTCATCCACGGAGGGACATATTTATTGAGTCCAAATCCCTTGCTTTCGCACTACTTGTATCGGTCCGCTCTATTAGCGAGACTCTCTTTCATATACATGATACCTTTTACTTTGCAACTGCATTACCTTTTATATATATATATGTTCATTACATGGCGTCTTGCATTATATTTTGTACGGCGAATCGCCAGGGCTTTTGTTCAATTTATGGTGTGATAAAGCGCACACTTTCTAAGTCACGGCACCCGAACTTATAGTTATATGAATCGGCTCGAATCATGTCTTGGGTCAATAGTTGGGTTTGCGGCTCCCATGTTTTGGTGCCTTACGTTCCGTTCTGTCGGCTAAGGTGGCCTTTGGAGAACCCTGCGATTGCGCCCGGTTGGCGGGTTAACGCCTCGATGGAGCTAAATGGCCCGGCATGATATGAGAGGCTGATGCGTTGTTAGAAGTTTTTGGGTCCCTAAAGACTCACCGCTTGGCGAAGTTCGGATAATGTCCGATGAAGGCGTGGATGGCGCCGGATTGATCTTCGAATACCGGGGCTTCGAAATTTAAAATTATAAAATCTATGGCTAAGTGAGAGTGTTCAAGCATTATAAGTCCGGTCACCTTGTTTGTTGTGTTGGCGCCTCCTCGATGGACCCAACAATGGGAACAAGAGTGCTCAAGTTTATCGAACACCCACTTTTCGTGGCTTGGGGGCTGAAATAACGACTTGCCATCTCTCAGATTTATAAGCGGCCGCCTGGTAATATTTTAAATTAAACAAGCGTTGCTCATGGCGCATAAACGAAGTTTCAGCGCCGAGATAAATATCTGCGAGTTCACTCAAAGATTACATCTCGGGAGCACTCATACGCAATATCGCGGCTCCTTGGACAACCTTATAATACCGCTCGTCGCGATGCTCCTTGCGGCGGCGGATCCGTGAGCTTCTCGCATCGGTTGCCCATTGCACCTTTATGCGGGCAAGGGCCCGGCAAGCACCTTGATACAGGCGGGCGCAGATCACATCCACAGGGGCATGCATCAAACAACCGTCGCACAAGGCCAAAGTAGCTTCGGGCATGGCCTGTCGAACCTGGCCGGACTATGAGACCCTTCATGGCCTCCTCGGCTACCTTGTGGAGTTGACCAGCTGCTTCAGCTGGTCGCTTAGGGCCACCGGATGGCGGCCTCGGCGTCACCGAGACGACCATCTCCGTTGAGCTCCCTCCTCGCCCACGATAGAATCTGCGGCATCGGGCGCACTATCGCGGCATCTGCAAACACCCACTGGAGAGCTCAGTTCGGGTAAGTCTGTGATAATTTACATTAACATGCTTGCTTTGCATGAAAGCGCCTTACCGCAGCTATTTTCTTTATGTCCTCAATTTCTGAAGGGCCCTCTAGGCCTTGGCCTTGGCGGACTTGGCACTTTAGAGGCGAGGCAAGCTCGGACTCTTGAGTCTTGGAGTCGTGCTCAACCTCTCATGTTTTTCCATGAGAACTTGGAGCTCTTGCGAACTTCCGCCACCGTGCCTCTTGCTTTTCTCGCTCAACCCGTTCGCGGCTGCATTGCGTTGACCACGGACCTGAATCGTTCCGGGGCTGCCACCTCGTTAGTGGCCCTGCAATGCACATGATCCTGTTAAATTTTATTTGCAACGAAATCCTTTTGTGTAAGGTACTTATTCAAGAGGTGTTATTCACCTTCTTTATCTTGAGCTGCTTCTTTGCATGGCGAGCTCTTGCTCGGACGCTCGAATCCTTCTTCAACCGTCGACCTCCCCGTGCGGCGGAAGGCAGCGCAACCTGCAAACCCATATTGACATATTTTCAGCAACCTGCGTATATCTTGTTATATCCTCGGTCCGCTTTTCTTTCCGAACACGAACTAAGCATCGAGACTCTTGTCTGTCGCGGTATTACATTACATAATTTTAACTTCTTACCTCAAAGCACTGTTAGAAGGCTGCTGCGAGCTGGTCAGCCCGCTTTTGGCGGCTGAACCTTTTAATCACCGCACTCATGATAGTGCGGTGTTCTCTCGAGCGCCTAAGCGCCTCCAACGGGTTATCCGGCGCCTCCGGATGGGCGGAGGCCGCCCGATGTACCGATCTGCCACTTTGAAGGGCGTTCGCGGACTCTGGAACCACTATGGGTTCGGCGTGAGGTTACCTCCATCGAGAGGGCCGAACTGGGTAAAACGCCGTGTCCCTTGTCTCTGTTACCATCCGCCTAGATGCAGTTCGGGACCCCCTACGAGATCCGCGGTTTGACACGACATTGGTGCTTTCATTGAGAGTTCCTGCGTCGTCACCGATGAAGCGATGGCATCTTCAACCAACAGCGCCGTCTGGGTGAGACTTTTCTCCCGGACAGATCTTAAGTGTTGGTGACCGCCTGCGGGCAATTCTCTTAGCCATCTCAGGCGAATCATCGCCTGGCCGTCGAGTCGGTCGGAGCTTAACTTCGGCCGATGTCGCGGAGACTGATCTTGACGGACCCGAGCCTGACCAGCGCGCCCGCTGCGGCAGCGGGCATGATCTAGCTCGCCACGAGCAGTTGGGGGCGCACCCGAATCCGCTTGACCATTGGCGAACCCGATCGCCCCGTCGAGTGCGGTGGATAAGCGCCACCGGGGGCTTCAACGCCTGCAGCGATGGGCGAACACGATCTTGTCCTCTGCGAAACCCGTGATTCCGAGGCACGGACTCCTCGCCGGACTCCAGACCTCCGCGTCCCTACCAATCAATCCGGATTGGCGCGGTTATGGAATTCACCGCGCGGACATCTTCAACACTTCGCCTTTTGGCGATATCTTAGTCACTGAAGCATCTCGCTATCGGAAGAATCTGGCGGACTATGGCGGGGCGGGTGGAGTTCGGACGACGAAGAAATCCAGCCCACCCACCACCACTTTAGCCACTGTCGAGATCTAACCGACATGCTAGACTACGACTCCGGCGACATCGGCGCTATGGGCGGCGATGGGAGGCGAACGAGAACCGCGCCTCTGAGGACCTTTGAAGACCACCTCGTCTTCGACATATATATGGTGGACACCCCAAAAGATGGGGGCGGTGAAGAAAGCAGATTCTCTAAAGTAGTAGCGCCCGGCGTCGTGGCGCCGCTCAATCCGCCAACAAGAATGAAGATTCGGCCGAGGAGACAATAACACTCAGGAGAATGCGAAGACAATCCCCTCGGCAAGACTCGGCGCAGGAGGGCCGAGATGCAAGCCCTCACGATAGGCGCGCATCTGAAGGGTTGAGGATGATAACTATATGCCTCCCTCCAAAAAGAAAGCCTCACGATGGCCAATTAAATGCGTGCACGAATCTGTCGAACAAGAGCGCTTCAGCGGGCTCATAGCCACAACAAACAGCCTAAAAGAAAAAGCAGCAAGCGGCTTGAGCTGATCAAGATCTGGCCGATCGATCGAGGGTCCTCGCGGCGAAGAGTATAAACTTCGAGCGCCCCTCCAAAGCTACCCAAAGGCATAAGCTGCTCCCCGATTAGAGGAGGAAGCATACATACCTCCATCACCAGCGCCATGGGCGACCGACCACCCGTGGTGCGTGAAAACATCGAGCCCAGCCAAGACCGTACGGCATCTCTCCAAAATCTGAAGCCAAGAGGAACGCGCGGACTTGGCGTATTGGAGGAAAAGGCAAACAATCCAGATCCATCTCCCCGGATCAACCTCGACCCGGCGAATCTGATCGCGCGGACCTCAACCCGGCCGGGCAACACAGCGACAGCGGCGCTCTCTCGAGCTGCGTCATATGCTCGTAATATAGAGGCGCACACCCTCTATGCTTGGCGAAGTTATGGATCATCAGGATCCCGAAGGGTTTAAACGTAAGCATCGAATCTTCTGATGGCTGCAGACCCCTTGGTTTGGATCGAAGACTATCTTCTCCATATCCACATGGCCCTTGGTGATCTCCATGCCATCAAGTACCTCCCTCAAGCTTAAGGACCAGCTCGGCATTGGCTAAACAGCTTGCTTGAGAGTCAATTGGGTGCTGGGAGGACACGGAAGCCGCATTCTCGACAACTTCCGGGCACATATGTGCGACCACCGGGCCGCCCGATGACCTAAGCCACATTATTCAGACCCAGTGATCGGCCGAACAATTACGACCGGTTCTTGACAAAGAAAAAATCAAATTATCATTTGTGGGATCGGAGGCCTTTGACCTTCAAACATAACATCAGGGCAGATGGCTGCCGGCACAGGGCAGGAAAGCCCGAAATCCATAGGAGCCCTCACGCCGTTAATGACCGCTTTTGCGGCGGAGAGGACAACTGGCTAGCTTCGTAGTAACAACCTCGTAAAAATTGCAGCAGTCGGGATATCAAAAGGACAACAACGGCCGAGTCACGTCGAAACAAAAACAAAGCGCGCGTGCGGCGGCAATAGGAAGGATCTGACGAATTATTGCGGATTAGAACTCAAAGCCGGTCGTAGAGAAGCCATTCAAAAAACCACTCGGGTCCGTCAATGCGGACGAATACTCGAGCCACAGCTGCGGATCGCCAGCGCCTGAACGACCAACCAACCACCAATAGAGATTGTTGGGTGTTCAAGCGGCCAACAAGTTAATTGCGAAAAAACAATGACAAGGGGCTACTGGCAGACGGCGAGGAAGAGACAGCCAACCGCCCGAACAACGGAGGGCGGAAGGTTTCCCCCACAAGTGCAGACGGTAAACATGATATCTGCGACCACACATACCCAAGAGGGAGAGAAAGCGGCACTTTTCGAGGCGTCTATCGATGGAGCGGTCGCCCCAAAGTTCAATCCATGGTCCTCTTGTCAGGTCACTTCCGATGAAGAGACCACCGGCACTCGCCATGGCGAAACGCGTGGTCCTAGGCCCAATCGTGGATGGATTTCACCTCCACAAGTCATGATGGTGGCGATAACTGAACACCTTTGTCGAGGATACGGTCATAAAATGGGCATAGACCCATCAGGATCAAACCTACAAAGACAACCTTTAAAGGTGTCATCGGAGTAAAGCCAATTATGCGAGCTCAGTCTGCCTTTGGAAGTGGTCTTCGGATCACGGATAATTTCGGGCGAAGAGTTAATCTTGACATAGTCCCGTTCACGGCTATCACGCTGCTGCTCGGACGAACCGCGTTTGCAAATTCAATCGGTGCCTCATTGCATACCTAAAGCTCAGATGCCAGGGCCCTCGTGGAGTCATCACGGTCAATGGGAATGCGGGCGCTCCCTCGAGCGGAGGAACATGGCAACTCTCGCTGGCGAAGTCTGAGCAGCCTCTTGGCAATTCTCAAGTCCGGCAGCTAAAGGCGGACACAAGCGCCGAGCAAAAGCCAACCAAGACCACTGGCGCGATGGGCATAAGTATGTCACCCCCTAACCCTCGCCGCATGATCGCAAGAATAACACTCGCGTACATCATTACGCTTTGGAAATACCATGGGCGGGGAGGGGCACAATCACAATGGACCCGTGCGGCTCGACCACCAGGGGCCGTAAGGGTGCCCCGTCTTTTACCTTTTTACTTTAACACTTTGTGTACACAGGACTCCGTTAAGAAGCCTGTCGGTGGCGAACCTGCCGAACTCATGATGCAATAGTCGGGGACTAAAGAAGGCGCGACAAACTCTCGGTGGTCTCACTTACGAGCATTAAATTTGATTATATACACCAAATCCAGCTCATCACGGAGGGACATATTTATTGAGTCCAAATCCTTGCTTTCCTTTCACTTGTATCGTCCGCTCTATTAGCAGACTCTCTTTCATATACAGCATTGTACCTTTTACTTTACAATGCATTACCTTTTATATATATATATATATATATATATATATATATATATATTCATTACATGACGTCTTGCACCATATATTTTAGTGCGGCCCGAATCGCCGAGGGCTTCATTCCCCAATTTATGGTGTGATAAAGCCCTTTTACTTTCACAAGTGTGGCAAACTTATAGCATTATATGAATCGGCTCGAATCATGTCTTGGGTCAATAGTTGGGTTTGCCGGCTCCCATGTTTTGGTGCCTTACGTTCCGTTACATTGGCTAAGGTGGCCTTTGGGAGAACCACTGCGATTGCGCCCGGTTGAGCAGGTTAACGCCTCGATGGAAAGCTAATGGCGGCATGATATGGCGCTGTTGAGAGGTTTTTCGGGTCCCTAAAGACTCACGCGCCGAGGCGAGTTCGGATAATGTCGATGAAGCGTGGATAGCGCCCGGATTGTCTTCGAATACCGAGGGCTTCACGAAAATTAAAATTATAGAATTCTAGTAAGTGAGTGTTGAAGCATTATAAGTCCGGTCGCCTTGTTACGTTGTGTTGGCGCCTCCTCGATGGACCCAACAATGGGAACAAGTGCTCATGTTTATCGAACACCCGACACTCGTGGCTTAGGGGCTGAAGCTAACGACTTGCCATCTCTCGATTTTATAAGCGGCCGCCTGGTAATATTTTAAATTAAACAAGCGTTGCTCATAGGCGCATAAACGAAGTTTCAGCGCCTGAGGATAAATATCTGCGAGTTCACTCAAGATTACATCTCGGGAGCACTCATCGCAATATCGCGGGCTCCTTTAGGACAACCTTATAATACCGCTCGGCGTGCGATGCTCCTTGCGGCGGCGGATCCGTGAAGCTTCTCGCATCCGGTTTGCCCATTGCACCTTTATGCGGGCAAGGGCCCGCGAGCACCTTGATCTGGTAGGCGCAGTCATCCAGCACAGGGCATGCATCAAACGTCGCACAAGGCCAAAGTAGCTTCGGGCATGGCCTGTCGAGGCCTGACCGGACTATGAGACCCTTCATGGCCTCCTCGGCTACCTTGTGGAGTTGGCGGCTACTTCAGCTGGTCGCAGGTGCCGGGATGGCGGCCTCGTCTTTGAGACCAGAAGACCATCTCCGTTGAGCTCTCCTCCGCCCGATAGAATCGCGGCATCAGGCCGCCTCTGGCAGCAGATCTGCAAACACCCACAGAGCTCAGTCGGAGTAAGTCTGTGATAATTTACATGCTTGCTTTGCATGGCGCCTTACCGCTTCTATTTTGTTTATGTCCTCAATTTCTGAAGGGCCCTGGGCCTTGGCCTTGGCGGACTTGGCACTTTCGAGGCGAGGCAAGCTCGGACTCTTGAGTCTTGAGTCGCTCCAACCTCTCATGTTTTCGAGAACTTGGAGCTCTTGCTGAACTTCCGCCACGTGCCTCTTGCTTTTCTCGCTCAACCCGTTCAGCGCCTTTGCGTTCGAGCGGACCTAATCCTTGAGGCTACCACCTCGTTAGTGGCCCCTGCAATGCACATATGATCCTGTTAAATTTTATTTGCAACAAAATCCTTTTACTAAGGTACTTATTCAAAGAGGTGTTATTCACCTTCTTTATCTTGAGCTGCTTCTTTGCATGGCGAGGCTCTTGCGGACCGCGAGATCCTTCTTCAACACGTCGACCTCTTGGCGGAAGTCGCAATGCACAAACCCATATTGACATATTTTCAGCAACCTGCGTATATCTTGTTAGATCCTCAGTCCGGCTTTTCTTTAGAACACGAACTAAGCATCGAGGCTACTGTCTATCGGATTACATTACATAATTTTAACTTCTTACCTCAAAGCTGTTAGAAGGCTGCTGCGAGCTTCAGTCGGCTGCTTTTGGTGTGAACCTTTTAATCACGCACTCATGATAGTGCGGTGTTCTTCCCGAGAGCGCGCCTTTAAGCGCCTCCACAGGTTATCCGGCGCTCCGGATGGGCGGAGCGCCCGATGGCACGATCCTGCCCTGCTCTCGAAGGCGTTCGCGGACTCTCTGAACCCTTGTGTTCGGCGAAGTCCGGCACAATCCGAGGCTGCACTGCAGCGCGCCGGGCCCCTCTGATGGGTCCCTCTGGCAGGATCCCACCTCGGCGTCCTCATTAGCGCGTGGTGGAAGCGGCGGGATGGAATTTACATCCGCGAGGCCAGCGACCCGCTCGGAGGTCGGGGAGATCGTCACCGTCCGGACTACGGAATCGGCGTTAGAAGGACCTGCATGACATAAAATATCGACATATACGCATGATTCGGATACTTACGATCTTCGGGCCTTTGGCCCTTGCGAGCCACTCATCCTCGCCGGTGTTGGTGCTGGCGAAACTGTCGAGGATAGTTCTCCCCCTCTTGGACCCTCGGCCTCCCGGATGGAAGCCTTCCTTGCTTCTCTCCCTCCTCCGGAAAGTACTCCTCCTCCTCGTCTTGGGAGGGATCCCTCGTCGTCGTCGGGCCTTTGATTCTGAGAACTCTTTGAGTCCCGTGGCCCTTCTTGGCCTTCTTCTCGGCACCACGTGCGGTGCGGAACCAGCAACTGCTATGCGGGCGTTACAGGTCTTCGGCATGGGGCCGGTGATGAGCAGCTGGCCTTCTCCATCCATTCTGTCAAAGGAAGAAGCGAATAAAACCCACTAAAAGTTAAATCTGGTTATCACAAGTGTCCGTAATGGGGTTGAATCACTTACCACGTCGGTTGGACCTTTGCTGTGAATCGCGATCTTCGTCGCGGATCGAAGCGTCGGCGCTATGAACAGCACCCTCGAGCGCTTATTATGTTGTATCGAAGAGCCCGCTTAAGCGCTGGTGTTGTTCGGATTGAACTCCCAGTAAAGGCCCGTTCTTGGCATGGGAGAATCTGCGGAGGAGCATGACTTGGACCACGTCGGCGAGGCGAGCTTATTGCTCACCATCTTACGGATGCATTTTGAAGTCCGTCACCTCCGGATCACTTGCGCAAGCCCTTCTCTTTCCGGAGGTGAGCTGCGTGGGGATTCGGATCTAAACTGGGGGCCGCCGCCCATGTAGGCTTACGGTGATGTAAAACACCCCGATTGCCACCCCTTGGCCAGGGAGTCACGGGTCCCTTCTAGCCAAGGGCGTTGGGCGTTGCCCAACATGGCGCCTCCGCATTCGCTTGCGTGCCCTTTACAACCTTGACGGCGTTGAAGGTCTTGAGCCTGGGCGAAGTGGGGCTGGATGCGAGAGGAAGGCCTCGCACCGGCGATAAGCGCCGAGATATTGAGGATAAAGTTCGGTGCGGATCGTAAATCAGGCCGTAGTAGAACATGAGCCCCGGACAAATGGATGGGCGGAAGCCCAGTCCATGGAGGAAGTGGGGAAGGAAGGCGACCCTCTCATGAGGCCCGGCGGTAGGGATGAGCTGCCCTCGTCGGAGGCAGTCTGCGATGCTCATTGAAGGTATCGGCGTCAGCAGTGATGTCCTCCTCCTTTGTGGTGGAGGCTAACCATTACCTCCCGCTCGGACATATTCGGAGAAGGTTGAGGCTGGGTGTGCAAGCTTGGGCGTTGGAGCTTGAGTGCGCGGGATCTTAATCTTCTTCTTTTCCAAAATGACATAGGTTAGCTTCATTTTACCTAAGTTGGCTCTAATATACTAGCTTAGACCTTATATGCTTAGTTTCCTATAGGTTAGCTCCAAAATAACTTATGTTAGCACAAAATGATCAAGTTTACATAATAAGCTTATAGTCTTTTCTTAATCTTCTTCTTTTCCAAAACTCTTCTTATTCTTCTTCTAGTCTTCTTCTTTTCTTCTTCTAACTTCTTGTTTATCATTTTGCAGATTTGATTTAATTGATGGAAGCTTGCGTGGATGGGGTGCTTCTTTTCCATTTCTGTTTTTATTTTGTATGAATGTGAAACTTTTGTGAATTGATGGATAACGGTGTTGGATGAACAATGTGAAACTTTTGTACGCAGCGGAACTATGTGTTGGCTATATACGTATGTATATATGAGGAAACTTGTGTGTTGGATATGATTGCTATATGGATGCTTGTTGTACATATATGATTGCTATATGGATGCTTGTTGTACATATATATGTGTTGAATATCTCATATGTGAAATAGTGACATGAGATTAAGAAGAAAAGAATTAAAAAGTTGTTACTAATGGCGCACTACAAGTATGCTGCTTTGTAAGTATAGCGTATACTAGTGGCGATTGTGAAGCAGTACTAATGGCGCATCGCCGAGTGCGCCATTAGAATCTCAGATTCTAATGGCAAGACAGGTGGTGCGCCATTAGAAAAAATCTAATGGCGTGATGCGGTGGCGCACCAGCCATGCGCCATTAGAAGGCAAAACTGGTGCGCCACTAGCATGCCTTTTCCTAGTAGTGTTGTTATGAATTCAACCATCGAAACATAATCTCCATAGCATTAGAGAGACAAGGTTAATATCACTTAACATATACCTTGTCTCGGTTCCAATTGAACTAAGGACGATGTTAGAATTTCACACCGGCCATGATCGGATAGTTTCTTAGGACGATAGTTAATTATCGGCCATTATCATGAGGTCCATGTAGAATTCATCCATTAAAGCATGTATAGCCGAAATAAACAAATAAAATAGCAATAAAATATTTCAGCCCCTTTGTCTTAGCAACAAAAATGTAACTAACCAAATGTATAGTGATTTGGTAATACTCTGTCATGATATGGAAAATTATGTTGCATCCATGGGTCAAAATAAGTCCATGGAGGGTAACTGATCATACCTGTGGATGAATTCCATGGCAAAGGCATCAATGGCATTGTTGAAGAAAATGGATGATGTGCTAACCGAAGATTTTGATGTTGTGATGCGCGCCTTCGGCTTACTTGTTTTGGGCTTTCATTATTTTCCTTCTTCACTTTTATTGTACTTGTTGCAACAGAAGCATGCACATCATTTTTTTCTTGATTGATCTTCTTGGAAACCCATGCCATGTTCTTCTTTTTCAGCTCTTGTGCACTAAGATTTTGTAATTTCTTCTTTTGCCAATATGATAAGCCGAGTGGGCATCTCAGCTGTGATTCTGTTTTGACCAATGGCAATTCTTTCTTGGCCTTGTGCACTCTCAACTTCTTTTCTTCAGAATTGGCATTTTGACTCTCAATAATTGGTTGCTTCATCTCATTGCCTTTAGTAGCCAATGTCAACACTTCCATTGGCTCTTTTTCATTTGAGATCAAATCTGAAGTAGCAGTCTTCGACCATCTCTTTTAACGGTAAAATTGTTTGACCACCTCTTTCCTCTTCCTTGAGCTCTGGACCGATTCCTTATGATTGAAACGGTCTTTAACATGTGATTGTTCAGATGTTGATCTTCTTGGAGCTGCATAATATTGGTGAGATGGTCTAAAATAAGATGGAAAATGTGCCCTTGTATCATACCTGTCCCATGATGAATATGTATCTATATGAGCATAAGGAGGCACCCACGGCATTGGCATTGGCGGCCCAAAATAAGGATATGAATATGTTGCATTAAAATTTGCACTTTGCCGATACCGATCTTCATATTTGCGCCTTGGGGGTGATCTTGGTTTCTTTGCATGATTTGGCGATAAGCATTCTTCTCTTCACTCTTCTTTTGATATTTATCCAACAGTTCGCGAAGGTGATTTTTGATCTCTTATACTTGCGCTTATTTCGCCTTTATTTTCTTTTGATTTGCTATCATCGATCATTGGACTTGCTTGCTGCCCCTAGTCCTTGGCGTCTCTATTGTAACCGATGGAATTCTCGCCCTCAAGATTATCTTCGTTCGCTCTTCAACAACTTCTTTACTTGAAAACTTGATCCCATCACCGCAACTTTTACATTCTCTTTAAATGGATCGGCTTGAAGCAGCCGATGCAAAAACTTTACCGTCGGGACCAATCGGAATAGACTGGTCATCTCTTGGTGTTTCAACCAACTTCAATCGTCCTTTTTCAATGGCCGATTTAACTATTTAATGAAACATGTTGCAATCCTCAAAATTATGCTTGGGACGAATCATGCAACTTACAATACATTAGTCCTTGGATTGATGGCTTAACATGGTGATCAAGAATTGTAATGTAATTATTTTTCAGCAACAAATCAAATATTTGATCACACATGCTTGAATTGAAGGTATACTTCTTGTTTTCTAGCCGATCTTGCTGTTTGAACGGCTTTGGAGATAAGCAAACGAATGGTTCAGATTTAGAATCTCCCCATTCGGCTATGCATTGTTTTTTCCACTCTATCTTCGATGTCTTTGGATAAGATATTATATTAGCATCGGATTTCTCAAAACAAATTAACCTTGGCTTTAAACTTCTGAAATGAAAATATTTAGAACACACATGTCTTAATTGAGACCAAGTGCAAGCCAAGTAAGAAATAAGCAAAGCTACCCAACTAGATATGAACTTTAGATAAAGCAACGTGGAAAGCTTTGGCTGCAACAATAAGTCATCATCGGTCTTTATAAATTGTGCAATGGTTTGACCGATATGTTCCATAACAATTTTATTGCTAACAAGTAAATTACCCTTCTTCATTGGTCTTTCTAAATTACTTATGAGGATTTTTCTAATAGATGCATCAACAATAAAGTTCTGACCAAATCTGAAAATAGGTAAATTACTTGCTAAACATACCTCTTCAAATATGTTGGGAGAGCATGATGATGGTGTGACTTGAACAATATCTTGCTTCGCCTTTGGATGACTCCCCAATGCCTCGTCATCATCTTTTTCTTGATTCCGTGCATCATTACCTTGAAGATCCATGTCAGCCGAACTTTGTTCGGCTACTTGTTCTTGTCCTTGAGACTTGTCAATTTCTATGGCACGGAACTCATAGGGCAGGAAGTAGGTTCCATTGACCTCGGAAAAATCAAGCATGACTGTCTTGCTATGCTTTCCATGCCCTTTCTCAATAATGCTTGCTTCTTTGAATTTGATGGACTCGAATATATACTACTTGATTGGCTTTTCAATAACCGAATTTTCTTTGTTACCTGAATCAATAACTTTATCTTTTTGAATTTGCAAGGCTTCTCGCTCTTGTCTAATTTTAGCCCACATCTCAGCTTGGCGAGCTTTAAACTTTTCATCTCATTTTCCATCCACTCATCATGAGATTGCCCCCAATAATTTGAGACTCTTTCGCAATGAGGTGCGAAACTTTGCAATTGTTTAGGTGGTACACTGGATGGTATAGCAGCTGGCGATCGCATCATTTGCACAACTCTAGCTTTTACTGCAGCAAAATCATGAGGCTTCCGCCTTCTATTAGTTCCTGTCGAATGGAGTTGCACAAATCCCAAGAGAATGTAAGCTTGTTTTCAACCACCCAGTCTGGATATGGTTGCCCCCCAATGCTTTTAGACTCTTTCGGCAATGAGATGTTGCCGAAATTCTGTAATTGTGTAGGGGGTACATGATATGCCACGGTAGTAGGCGAAGGCATTTGTGCTCCTGCAGAAGTTTCACTTATTCGGCCATGACCATGAAGGTGCGGAGCCGAATTATGGACATCAACTGTAGCATATGGTGCCAAAAAATTAGTAGCATTAGGTGTAGCATATGATGTTTGAGGGTAATTGGCCGAATAACTAGTAGTAGCATGGCCAATTCCCCTATCCACCAACATGTTTGGATTAACTTGTTGCAAATTAGTTGCCGATGAATAAAAAGATGAAACACTATGTTGCATGCCATTGAAAGATCCTACATGGGGTGTTTCAACTTGATTAACCAAACTCATCATGTTGTTCATCGGCATATAGATTTGTGGGGTTGCCGATGCATGGGAGTTGGGATACATATGTTGCATGTTGCTAAAATTATATGAAGTAGAATCATGGAGATTTTGTTGCATCGGCCCTTGCACATAATTAGATGCATGATTGATAAAGCTAGGGCTAGCCGATACATTATGCTCATTAGATGATCTAGCAACAACATATGCATTATTTGCAGCTACATATGTGAATTGGGTATTCATATTACCTTTGTAGATTGCAAACCCTAGATGACGATCTCTTCGTAGCAAGAACGGGCCGGAGACCGTTCAAAGCTTCGTTCCCCAGAGGAGTCGCCAAAAAGTGTGTTCGCACACGAACACGTCACCGTGTACCTCCAACGCCGAGGGTGATGCACCGCAGCTCACGTCGAAGGAGACCCGCCGGAAGCGCTGCATAAGACAATCCGCGGGCGCTTTTAGAACCGAAACCCCCACGCCGGGAGGGACCCGTCAGGTAGCTGGCGGACTATGGGCTGCCCTAGGTCGGCCTGACCGCCCCTAGGGCCTCGAGGTTCGCCGCCTGCAATGAAGAAGAACGAGCGAAGAACGAGGAAGAAGAAGAACAAGGAGAAGGTAAAAGTAAAGGTAAAAGACGAGATAGATTTGTTCGATTGTGTGTTGTTCAATCGGCCGTCACCCTTAGGTATATAAGAGGCGGCTGGACTTCCGTGCAAGGAAAAGGCTTGGATTCACGTCCAAAACCCTAGCCAAATTCGGATTGGTTTTGCCCGAACTTTCCAAAACTGTTCGGTTTAAACTGGCTGCACCTTGCGGGTCTTTTTTGTGGTGGTAAACGATCTCGGATGGAAACGAGCCCAAAAGCAATCTTGACCGTTTCGACGAGACGAACAACTTTTATGTTGAACGTTTTTGATCAGAGGTCATCTTGAGGGTCAAATCGGTCGCGCAAAACAGGCTATCCCTCGCGCTACCCATCAGACAGGGTGTCTGGTGGGGCGCGCCATTTTTTGCCTCCTGACAGGGCTGTATTCTGATGGCTCTAACTTTTGCATACGAACTCGGATTGGAACGATTTTTATATCAAAATCGATCGTTTCGATGAGGCGAAGAACTTTTCTGTTGTAACTTTTTCCATCAGAGGCCGTCTTGGTTAGGTTTCATTCCATTCTTTAATCAGGTGTCAACACGGGTATCTCCGAAATTGTCATATTTTTGCACTTGAGCTCCTTTTTGGTCCATCTTCGTATTTATTTCGATCATCTTGACGAAGGCCATCAAATGGTGACATAAACTCATAATTTTAACCTCATTCCATTATAGACTCAAGCTACTCTTTCCGATCATGCCATTTTTGAGCGTCAACACCGACGTCGTCCGCCGCCCACACCGTCGCTATGTGATAGGTCTTCCCTCTATGCCAATGGCCTGGCCATCAACATACCCATGCCACGTGTTGCGCGATGGTTTCTCCTAGCCTTGGCTATGCCGACGGCCTGGCCGTAGGCATAGCTCTGTTCTGTTTTTAATTTTCTGTTTTTTCAATTTTCGTTTAGACAACATTTAAATCATATCAAAGCATATATAGACAGAAATATGAAAGATCATCATCATCATCATCATCATCATCATCATCATCATCCAAAGATCAACATCATAATCATCATCATCTAAAGATCATCATCATCATCATCATCTAAAGATCAACATCATCACCATCATCTAAAGATCAACATCATCATCGAAACTTCATAAACATAAGTATGAGACATGCATGGACATCATCATCATCATCTAAAGAACGCTAAGAAGTATGAAACATGGAAAGTGTTGCAAGACATGGAAATATCATCGTTCAGTCGATAGTACGGCTGCCGCCAAGATCAGCACCACTTCGCTAGATCGGAGTGACCGGGCTCTCAGAAGCAGGAGTCGATGCACTGGTTCCCTATGAAAGAGATTGTAAGGGTAAATATGGTAATATTGAATCAACTAGAACTAGTTGGTGAATAGTTAGGCAATGTACTAACCGGAGTCCCAGTGCCTAGCGCCACCCATTCATCGAACGTGGGCACGTGGGGGGATGCTCCCGAAGGTGGTGGTGGTGGTGGGGGGGTCCAATTGGTGGTGGATCCGTGCTGTTATGCATAGCCGACCACATAGCCAAAAGCAATGAAAGTGGAAAAATTAGGTTGGTTCTAAGTGGTCAAAAGTAACCACCATCATCTGATGGTTGTAATCCTCGTTTGCCTTCACTCGTTGCAATTACTCCCGCACCTCAACATGCTTAAGCTCGACAAAGGCCTTATATCCCTACAAAATTTAGGTTGTATCTAAGTGGGCAATGCTGAAAATAAAGTGAGAAAGTGAGAAAGAAAGTAGATAAGGGGGAAATACTTACAACATGCCGGATGGCTAAACTAGGCTGCAAATGGTCTGTACTGCCGATCGGGCTCGGGTTGGTAGCTCGGAGCCGTGTGTAGGACATAGAAGGAGTGATCAAGCCATCGAAGCTTCTTCGGCTGGATGGCCACCACTGCCATCTCGCCGAGCTAAGACTGGACGAAGTTAGGAGCATCCGGACCAGGATGCAACCTCTCAAACGCTCCTTGTAAGCCTCTAGGTTCTCGGTATTGCCGTAGTACTCGCTCTCGCCTTCCTTGTGATCACTCCATGCACAGGCTAGCTTCCACGACTCAATATCTGAGAGCGGCCTCTTGAACTTGTCCTCCTATAACATCAAACAGAAGTTAGCCATACATAAGAACACTAGTAGAAAAAAGGGTCAAATGTGAAGCACATTAGTGCCAGTTTGATTTTGAGCCGGCACTAATGTGTTCATTAGTGCCGGTTCCAATGGCTAGCCGGCCGCTCTCATTAGTACCGGTTCATGGCAAACCTTTAGCACCGGTTCGTGCCACGAACCGGTACTAAAGTGAGTGGCGGCAAGATGTTGTCAGGCTGGGGCCCATCCAGCACCTTTAGTACCGGTTTGTGGTATGAACCGGTACTAAAGGTCGTCCTAAATAAACCCTTCGTCCACCCGAGCTCGCTCTGTTCTTCCCCTTTCCCCTCTCCTCCTCTTTTCTTCCCCTCTTCCTCAAGCTCATCACACATTTTGCCCAAAATTTGTCAAGATTTGAAGGCCCCCATCCATTCAAATGATCACAAAGGTTAGAAACTTTGTCCTTTCATCTCTCATTGCTAGATTAGCTCTTGCAATGCTTTGTATAGTGATTAATTTGTGAGTTTAGTAATTTGGGAGGAATTATATGTGCTAGTATTTGATTTATATGCAATTTGAGGTCAAAAATAACACTTAGTTTGCATATGTAGGTGTGGTTTACTTAGTGCCTTCTAAATCTCCGTCAGTAACCACCGCCGATCGCTCAAGACTGCCCTCCGTCGCCGGCACCACCTTGTGGTGAGGCTCTTGTTGATGAATGTTTTACATTACCAAATTGATGTTTTTGTGATTTGATATCAGATTACTCGATAATTATCTTACCCGTATGTTGTTTGTTATACATAGTGCCATGGTTTTGATATCCGTCCCCGTCGGCCCTCGTCCTTGTTATGATTCAGATGTGGTATATTTTCTTTTAAAACTAGTTGTTGCATTTCGTGTTTATCACAAATTATGCCCATCAAGTTGACATGGATATTTTTATCTAGGAGGTATGTGAACCGGAAATTCCAACCGACCCTATTGTCGAGAGGTTAAATTTAGTTGAAAGAGAAAATGAGTATTTGAAAGAAAAATTGAAAAGAATTGAGGGGGAGAAGCTGGAATTGAAGTTGCATGTTGTCGATGTCATTGATGATCACAAGATCAAGATGGAGAAAATGCGCTTGAAGGTTAGAAAGATTAGAAAATATGCCATTGATAGTGAGGCTTGGTATCATTATGCTGTTGGATCAATTGTTACCTTAGTTGCAATCTTGATCGCATTTGTTGTTGCATTTAAATGCTTTAGCTAGAGAGTTATTTGTTTGTTGCATTTAAGTGTTGTATGAACTATATATATGTATGAACTTTATGTATGAACTTGTATTAATTTGGTCTTTTCGGTGTTGTGTAATGAAGATGAGCTGACAATGGATGTATGATGACCGATGCTCTCCCGAGTTCATTAATGGCGTGCATACTTTTCTACTTGCCGCTGAGGCAAACAAGCGGGCGGATGGTTTTATGCCTTGTCCATGTGCTGGCTGTAAGAATGGTCACAATTACTCAACATCAAGAACGATTCACGTCCACCTATTTGAGTCCGGTTTCATGCCCCACTATAATGTTTGGACCAAGCATGGAGAAAGAGGGGTTATGATGGACGACAATGAAGAAGAAGAGGATGATGACAGCTATCCTGGCCATGGGTTCCCTGCATACGATGATACAACAATGGGGGAAGAAGCTGAGCCGGTAATGCAGGAAGAAGCTGAAGAAGAGGCATCAGATGAGCCCGCTGATGATCTAGGTCGGGCCATTGCCGATGCAAAGAGAAACTCGCAAGTGATTTGGAGAAGAAGAAGTTGCAGCGCATGTTAGAGGATATTGTTGTACCCGAATTGCGAAGCTGGCAAAAAAAAGTTGGGCACCACACTGGAATTGCTGCAATGGAAGGCAGAGAATGGTGTATCTGATAAGGGATTTGGAAAGTTGCTGGTAATGATAAAGAATATGCTTCCAAAGGATAATGAATTGCCCGAGAGTACGTATGAAGCAAAGAAGGTTGTCTGCCCTCTAGGGTTAGAGGTGCAGAAGATACATGCATGCCCTAATGACTGCATCCTCTACCGCAGATAGTACGAGGATTTGAACACTTGCCCGGTATGCGGTGCATTGCGTTACAAGATCAGTCATGATGACCCTGGTGATGTCGACGGCGAGTGCCCCAGGAAGAAGATTCCTTCCAAGGTGATGTGGTATGCTCCTATAATACCACGGTTGAAACATTTGTTCCAAAACAAAGAGCATGCGAAGGCGATGCGATGGCATGGAGAAGACCGTAAGAAAGACGGAAAGTTGAGAGTATCCGCTGATGGGTTGCAGTGGAGAAAAATCAAGAGAAAGTACAAGGAGGAGTTTGCAGGTGACCCAAGGAACGTATGGTTTGGTCTAAGCGCAGATGGCATTAATCCTTTTGGGGAGCAAAGCAGCAACCATAGCACGTGGCCTGTGACTCTATGTTTGTATAACCTTCCTCCTTGGTTGTGCATGAAGCGGAAGTTCATTATGATGCCAGTGCTCATCCAAGGCCCTAAGCAACCCGGCAACGATATTGATGTGTACCTAAGGTCATTAGTTGAAGAACTATTACATCTATGGAATGAAAAAGGTGTATGTGCGTGGGATGAGCACAAACAGGAAGAATTTGACCTAAAGGCGTTGTTGTTCGTGACCATCAATGATTAGCCTGCTCTCAGTAACCTTTCAGGACAGACAAAACAAGGGATACCGCGGATGCACACACTGTTTGGATGATACCAACAATATATATTTGGATAGTTGTAGGCAGAATGTGTACCTGGGACATCGTCGATTTCTTCTGAGTAGGCATCCCGTAAGAAAGAAAGGCAAGCATTTCAAAGGTGAGGCGGATTACCGGACGAAGCCTCGCCACCGTACTGGTGCTGATGTACATGATATGGTCAAGGATTTGAAGGTAATCTTTGGAAAGGGTCCTGGCGGACAACCTATTCCGAAGGACCCTGACGGATGCGCACCCATGTGGAAGAAGAAATCTATATTTTGGGACCTGCCATATTGGAAAGACCTAGAGGTCCGCTCCGCAATCGACGTGATGCACGTGACGAAGAATCTTTGCGTGACCCTGCTAGGCTTCTTGGGCGTGTATGGGAAGACAAAAGATACACCAGAGGCACGGGAGGACCAACAACGTATGCACGGAAAATACGGCATACATCAAGGTCAGGCCAGCTACACTCTTACCAAAGAAGAGAAGGAAATCTTCTTTGAATGCCTGCTCAGTATGAAGGTACCGTCTGGCTTCTTATCGAATATAAAGGGAACAATAAATATGGCAGAGAAAAAGTTCCAGAACCTAAAGTCTCATGACTACCACGTGATTATGATACAACTGCTTCCGGTTGCATTGAGGGGGCTTGTACCGAAAAACGTTTGATTAGCCATTGTGAAGCTATGTGCATTCCTCAATGCAATCTCTCAGAAGGTAATCGATCCAGAAATCATACCAAGGTTACAAAATGATTTGGTGCAATGTCTTGTCAGTTTCGAGTTGGTGTTCCCACCATCCTTCTTCAACATCATGACGCACGTCCTAGTTCACCTTTGCAAAGAGATTAACGTTTTGGGTCCTGTATTTCTACACAATATGTTCCCCTTTGAGAGGTTCATGGGAGTCTTGAAGAAATATGTTCATAACTGTGCTAGGCCAGAAGGAAGCATCTCGAAGGGCCATGAAAATGAGGAGGTCATTGAGTTTTGTATTGACTTTATTCCTGACCTTAAGCTGATTGGTGTTCCTGAATCGCGACATAAGGGCAGACTGGAAGGACAAGGCACGCTAGGAGGGGATCAAATAATATGTATGTACGGGCATTCTCTCACTGAAGCACACTACACAGTTCTATAGAATTCCGCCTCGGTTACTTAGTATATGGAGGAACACAAGAATTTTCTATACTCCAAACACCCGGAGCAGTCTAACGACTGGATTACACATGAACAAATGAGGACTTTTCGCCGGTTGGTTCCAGAAACATGCCATGCATGATGACGATATTGAAGATGACCTGTACTCGCCGTCCCAGTCACCATATTCGAATATAATGACTTTCAAAGGGTACGAGATAAATGGGAATACATTTTACACGATCACCCAAGATAAGAAGAGCACCAACCAAAACAGTGGTGTCCGCTTTGATGCAACAACCAACACGGGAAAGGAAACATATTATGGTTACATAGAGGACATAAGGGAACTTAACTATGGAGGTGGTTTGAAGGTCCCTTTGCTTCGGTGCAAATGGGTCAATATGACACGAGGCGGGGTAACGGAAGACCCGTAGTACGAAATGACAACAGTGGATCTCAACTATCTTGCATACGCAGACAAACCATTCGTCCTAGCCAATGATGTGGCGCGGGTTTTTTATGTGAAAGACATGTCTACCAGGCCGAGAAAAAGAAAAGATAAGGAAGCGAATGGATCATACGATGAGCCAAAGCGCCACATAGTTCTTTCAGGGAAAAGAAATATCGTGGGAGTGGATGACAAGACAGACATGTCAGAAGATTATGAAAAGTTTGATGAAATTTCTCCATTCAAAGTGAATATTGACCCGAGCATCCAGTTAAATGATGAAGATTGTCCATGGCTACAGCGCAAAGGGACACACGCGAAGAAAAAGTTTCACACCCAAAGATCTGGGATGTGGTCGGCTTCACTATCATCACTTTCTTCTGTGTTTCACACCCAGGAGGGAATCTCTATAATAGTTAGGGTAGTTATGTGTTTTGGCATTTGAAACGTGAAGAAATTTTATGTGCAAACAAATTCTTTCATGCATTTACTGATTTTTTCAGCTAAATGACCCTGAAATTGAAAAGCATTTCAAATGAACTCAGGAAAGGTTGAAAGTTGGCATGGTATCATAATTTCACCCACATAGCATGTGCAAAAAAGTAGAGAGTGTTACCGCAAAAATTGGATGCACTTCGTGTACAAAATGGACAATCTCTTTCGAAGTATTAGGGTTTCGGATGAAAACTCATCTGTTACAAAGGCATTTCATTTTTAAACTAACCTAAGCATTACCAAATTGAATATAATGATAAAACACACTAATATTAAACATAAGAAAAAAGAATCACTATAAAATCTATTTTCAACGTTAAGTTATTCACAAACTAGTGATTCACAAAAATTTCAAATAGTTCAGAATTTAAACTATTCAAATTTGAAAACTACCGGCACTAACAGAAAGTTTGTTATTTTTTGTACCTAAAGCAAAAATATTCATAGAGAAACTCTAAATACAGCAAAAAACAACTCAACAATAAATAAAACAAAAATAAATAAAGCAAAAAAAAATAATAAGAAAATAAAAAAGCCCGCCTACTGGGCCAGAGCGGCCTGCATACGACTAGAAACCCAACGTGTTCTTGGGCCAACATGCACGCCCGCAAAGGCCCAGTAGGCCCACAGGGGGCCAGAGAACAAGCAGGCCTAGTAGGCTCGCTTTGGAGAGGAGCTCGAGAGAGCTACCGCACTGGGCGGCTAGCAAGGTGGGACTAAACTTGTCAAGACTGAACCTGCAAGGCCAATAAGACCACCTTTAGTACCGGTCGTGACTCCAACCAATTACTAAGAGGGGTCTTTAGTACCGGTTGGTGCCACCACCCGGTACTAAAGGGGGGGGGGGCATGCTTCCCGCCGCTTGGCCTGGCCAAAACAGACCTTTAGTACCGGTTGGTGGCTCGAACCGGTACTAAAGGGGTGTTCTATATAAGAAAGCACTTCAAAAAAAATTCAGTTTCTCATCTCTCATTCTGCTTCTTTCTCCTCTGCCCCGTCGCCGCCGCCCCTCATCGCCGCCCCCGTTGCGGTCCCCATCACCGTCCATCGCCGCCCCCGTCGCCGTCGCTGCCCTGGCCGTCCCCATCCCCATCGTCCTCGTCGCCGCGCCCCGCCCGTCGCCGTGCCCCGCCCCGTCGTCCCGTCGTCCCGCTCGGCCCGTCCCTGTCCCCGTCGCCGCCGCCCCGTCCCCATCGTCCTCATCACCACCCGTCTTCGTCCCCGTCGCCTCGCCTCGCCGGTGAGCTCCTGCCCCGGCCGCCATGCCCCCCCCACACACACATTAGTTTTTAGTTATAAATTTTAGTTATAGAAATTCTTTTGTTTTTTAGTTATAGAAATATCTATAGAAGTGTTAGATTTTTTTTCTGTTTTTAGTTATAGAAATATTATAGAAATGTTGTAATTTTTTTGTTGTTAGTTATAGAAATGTTAGCAATTTTTCTGTTTTTTAGTTATAGAAATATTAGAAATGTTAGTTATATATATATAAATGTTAGAAATTTTAGAATTAGTTTTAGTTAGATGAATTAGATTAATGTGAAATTGTTAGAATTTGCATATAGAATTTTAGTTATCACAATCCAATCATTTAAAAAATGTTACTTTTTGCGGGCATATAGTATTTGTTCTCGATGATTCCCGGCCCGCATCCTCGCTGTTGACCCGTTCACGACGATGTCCGGCTGACCCATGTCCGGGACTGGGCTCCGCCGGGCTGGCACTGGGAGGTGCTACTTGGAGGGGCGCGTCGCTTGGTGTGGAACCCTGCCTCGGGTCACGTCGTCGACCCTGATCTCCTTTGGTGGCGTTCGCATGGGCCACATTCAGTGCAGAGGGAGCCGGCCCCGTCGGAGGTCGTGCGTCGCCTTATCAGGGAGGAGGACGAGCACGCCCATCGCTACATGGGTGCTATGGATGTCAGGTTCTCCAATACTTGGCAGGTTCTTTGGGCAGATGACCGGAGATATGATCCTGTGATGGTTCCTTCTCTTTGGGTGTCCACCGCCCGCGCCCCAGGAACCGCGAGTGGCCTAGATTATTCTGTAGTATTCGATCTTTATTAGGTACCTAGCCAGTGATGTATTCGATATATAATATTCGAGATGATGTATTTGAGATTATATATATTATTCGAGACGATGTATTCGAGATTATATATTAATCGAGACGATGCATATTATGTACTATATGATTCAGTTTTTCCTTATTGATTGCAGCCATGCATTGTAATTTGAATACTAAATTGTTTTATATTTCTTCTGTATTAGTTAAGTAAAAGCTATGGCGGACAATCCCAGCAGAGAGAGAAGAGGAATTGTTCGAGATCATACGCAGCCCTTGCAGGCTAGATGATCTGAATGAAGCAGATGACGGCTCCCAATATCTGAACATTACCGGAGAGGGTGATGATAAGATATTCGATCTCCACGACCGAGCTAATGAAGTCATGAACTATGATCATGATTATGATGACGCAGCATAATGTTTATGATGACCTGAGATAATAATGTTGATCTTGAAATAACAAAGACTACCGGCGAGGTATATTTATATAAGCAGGCATCTGGTGATCATCACATGTTTTTTTATTTGAAGATATATTAACGAATCGATCTTTCTTCTTTCAGCCCCCCGGATCGAGCAAATCTGCTTCTACAGATAGCAGGACAAAGCGAGGCCCGGGCAAAAAGTTGAAGGAGGGTCTAAAGTACAACATCGACTCCGTCAAAGCTAGTGGCGAACCCCTCATGCCTAAGAACATTGCGAACAAGTTGACGTCAGTGCAGAGTTCTTGTGAAGGACCAACTCCCTATCTCCATTCAAGAATGGAAAGAACCAAAAACTAAACGTCCAGATGTTACTTGGGTCGACGACAGAGAAAAAAAACTTTGGGAATCTCTGATGGAACATTTCACCCTACCAGATTATTTCACTGATGCAGATGTGCAGAAAGTCAAGGATGCTGCTCTTAAGAAGATGGCAATTGCATTCAACACCCACAAGAAAACTGTATGGGCCAACTACCTCGCTGTAAAAAGGAAGACTCCAGAATTCAAGGGAACACTGGAGAAGCAAAGAGAACACTGGGCCGATTTTGTGAAATTCAAGGAATCAGAATTATCTAAGGAACGGTCGAGAAAAAACAAGGCCAATGCCGCAAAAAGACGCAGTTCCATAGGCTCGGTCCAGGTGGCTACGTGGTGGGAATGCCTAAGTGGGATAAGTCTGAGCATATGGAGGATGCAGGGGTCACTCCGGTTACTAGGAGCTGGCCCACCAGGTGCAAAACTTGGTTCTTTGCGCATGGGGGGGCGTTGGACCCGAAGACAGGCCTGGTTTCGAAGAAGGCAAGTCTAAAAGGAGTCGAAGAAAAGATACTTGACGCAATAGAAAATGCCCGAAAGGGGGTGTTCATGCCCAACAGAGAGAACGGCGAGCTTATGCGCACCCTGGGAAATCCCGAACACCCGGGAAGAACACGAGGCAAGGGCGTTATTCCCTGGTATGAGGGATTTTCGGAATGGAACGACGACTACAGGACCCGTGCAAGAAAGAAGATGGAGGAGGAGAAGAAGAGGAAGCTGGAGGAGGAGCAGAGGAAGCAGGACGCAGAACGCCTTCAAGGCCTAGAAGCATGGCACGCTGACTTGGCACTCAAATTCCAGCAGCAGCAGCAGCAGATCGACTCACTTAGCTAAGAAAGGGGGTCTCAGCAGCGGCAGTAGCAAACGGATGATCATCCAGCATTGGATAGCACCATCCCATCCATGCCGAGAAGCAGCATTGGTTCCACCCCGGGCGACACACTGCTGGATACATACCCTGTGGATGACATCATAGAGAACACTAACTCTGAGCTACACTCCAAAATGAAGAACATATCCATAAAGGTGGCGGACGTCGTTGCTTTTACAATTACCCCCGAAGCAACCTTCCATTGCAGCCCGATTCCAGTGGGCTATGCTCGTGTCTTGGTTGATGAAGTTGTGGACCCATATTCGGGGCTACAACTTGTCATTCCTGGAGGTGACGACGAGCGCACACTGGGAGAGGCCATACATCGTATCATCCTATGGAGAAAGGATTGCGTCATATTTCGAAGTCCACCGACACCGCGTCTGCCGACTCCTCCTTGAAGTCCGCCACTGAGTCAGCAGACTCCCACTCCTCCAAGTCCACAAACGCGTGAGCCGACTCCTCCTCCAAGTCCACGAACGCGTGAGCAGACTCCTGCTTCAAGTCTGGCACAGCGTCAGGCCACTCCTCCTGTTTCATGTCTGACACCGTGTCAGGCCACACCTCCTGCTTCAAGTCTGGCACAACGTAAAGCCACTCCTCCTGCTCCAACTCAACCACGTCAGCTGTCTCCGCCGTCTCAGCAATCGCAGAAGAGACACGCCGCAACTATGGTGTGTAGCGGTACGAGTCGAGGTAGTACAGGAAGTACATGCGGAGACAAGCGATATAAATATGGTCCAAGCCTTGCTCCTCTTCCTCAGAGTCCTTACGACATGACCGAGGAGCAAAACGCAGCCATAGTGCGGGCCCAAGTGGACACCCATTTTGAACCAAAACCGGCACCGTTGCCAAGGGAGAAAGTGCCTGAGAAAGTTATCGACCACTTTATTCATATGGCAAGAAAACCAGCTCCCAAGCCTATTGACTCAGACTATGAGCGCCAACTCAGGAAGCTACATCGAGCACGACTACAGAAGGAAGCGAGCTTGAGCTCGAGCCAACAAGCAGCTGTCAAAAAATGCGGGAAAACCGTTCCCCAGCTGGGAGAACAGGCGGCGCAATCGATCCCCCCGCTTGTTGTGCCAACAACACATGAGAGTATGCGCGCCCAATATTATTGTGGGAAAACCGTTAACGTTCTCCGGCTGGGCGATGTGGTAATAACCGAGGAGCATATAATGCAGGCTGAAAAGCTCAAGATCACCGTTGGACAACTCCTCGAAATCGAGCCCATGTCTCCACTTAGAGAGGAGGAAATAAAGCGGAAATATGTCCAGGGCCAACCTTTGGTCGAGCTGGACAAGGTCAAGAACCTCCCAACGAGAATGTATGAATTGTAGGTACATGAACATTACCAAGATTACCAATCGAGAGTCCCTCATGGTGAATGTCAAGGAGGAGCATTACTTCGAGAAAGCTCATCCGTTGAGTATTCGAACTATTTCAGTTATACAATCAAGGCCTTTCGACAAATCTATCGTTAGTTGCTATTGTCTGTAAGTGATTTATTTCTGTAATTTAGGTCTCAAGCTAGCTGTAGTGATCATTTTGATCAATCATTACATGTAATTATCCTCACTATATTCTTTTCTGTGGTATTATATGCAGGATGAAGATGTATGAAATGAAAAAATCTGGACGCTATGGCATTGGGTTCATTGACCCAATACCATTAATGAGTACACATGGAATATTCCAAGTTGTCGAGTAAGTTTAGAGGAAAGCATTCTAGAGTTCTTCAAGCGCCTCAATACCAATGAAGATATACTACTTCGTTACAACTTCCTGTGAGTCACACTGTCTTGTACTATAAATTCTGTTTTTGCTTACTAGCTAGTTAGATGTTAATAATTAAGTGTATAGGGTTTATAGTAGTTGATTAGTGTTATGCACATGCCCGCTTAATTAAGATGCAAACGTGTGCGCATGCAGTTTCCGCTGGATCTTATTAGACATTAAAGTTGACGAAGGAAAAGTTGAAGTACTGGGCTCACTACTTAAAAAAGAAAGTGACTACACCATCTTGAAGGGGATAGTCAACAGGTAATTTCAATCATTATTAACTATATATCGGCCTATTTAGTTCGTCATTTCCTGATATGAACTATTTAATAGCCCTTTATTAATTTTCTTTGCGGGCAGGGCTTGGGCAAAGTTCATCAAGGTGACTCGTGCAAATGGGCAAAAAGTAGTTTTGGTATCGACCAAAGGTAAGTAATTAAGTAGTAGTAGCTAGCTAGCTAGCTACCATCTCTTTAATTCTTGTTTCAATACCATTAATTAATTATCATGCTTGATTAATTATTATCTGATTCAATTCCATTCTCGTAAAGGCCCTGAAGCAGGCGCCGGGAAATGATCTGTGTGCATACTACGTTTGCGAGAACATTCGCATGATGGCGTCCGAAAGGAGCAGATTTCAAAGACAGGACTTGGTACGTTTGTCAGAACACTATTCACACCATTATCGATATCTAGTCACACAACTAATACACATGCATATTGATCTCCTTCTTAATAGTTCAGAGAGGTGCGGGAGCAGTTCCTACCAACGGACCGCATACTAGCACTTCAAGAGGAAATAGCGGGATTTTTGCTCGACCAGGTCATAGATCCCCAAGGAGAATACTATTACCGCCACGCCCGTGAACCACTTGTCATCGTGTTCAAGGCACCAAGGCAACATGTAGGAGAAATTGTATATATATATATATACATGTGTATGTGTGAATAATTAATGGTGTTGGTTGTGAGACATTCGATGATATATATATATATATATATATATATATATATATATATATATATATATATATATATGTGCAGGATTAGAGGAGAGAGCTCGAATGGATAGGTCCAGTGAGGCGGGTGTGGAGCACGAAGGATTAAGAAGGTCCTCTTTATTTCCGGAATCAACAAGAAAGACTTAGCAGCCCAAATAAAGTAACCCTTTACCCCTCCCGAGTCTATCGTATCCATAGTTTCAGTGGGTATCGAACTGCGAAGCGAGGAAGCTATTTCAATTGAACGGGCTTACTTTCTTACTTGGTTCTTTTGTAGAACAACCTTGGTATGAAGCTAGACGATTCAAACTATATAAGCATAAGCAATTCAAACTAGACATTTCGACCTTCATCCCACCCGATAAATAATAAGCAAAGAGCTCGTAAGTCGGGCATAGAGAAAGCGACTCCTGAGATTGAGGGGGATAGGATACTATATATATGCTAGCGCATATATGAAACGATAGCTGGTTTTCTACCGGGGGGGGGGGGGCTTTCGATTGTAATTTTTACAATTAGTAGTTCTTGCTTTCATATTCCCATATATAGTTATCGTTTTTTTTGCGCTTTCATAAACTCACAGTTAGTGTAGTTTGGTGTAGTCTTTGTGGCCGACCGGGACGAACTGGATTCGAACCAGATAAGAGCCGTGCGTTCTCTTCTTTCCAAGCGTCCCTTTGATCTCGCAGTTCAAGAAGAGAGGCAACCTCTATCTCTGTCTCTACATCTGCGGGCCGGTAGGCCGGCCAACTAACTCTTCAAATGAAGCAAGCCCTTTATCTTTATTACAAAAAAGAGAATGATGATGATGGCTACCATACCATTCATTCCTCCTCTGGATTTTCATTTTGTTGTAGTTCGGGTGGGATCTTATCAAGCTCATCCTGGAAATGAAGCTTGATAAGATCCCATATGACTCTTCTTTGCCCTTGATGTCATCCGTGCGATTGGCGAAATCAATTAACCAGCGTCATTGCATGAAAGTTCTTCGAGATCTCTCGGATACACTGGTGTTTAACAACATCAGCATCTCCGACGTAGGCGCATAATTGATCATAGAGCGGGGAAGTGGAATCATTCCTTTTGAAATTCTCGAGTTGCTCATCAATCCGAAATTCCTTTATTGATTCGCATATTGCGAATATCTTCTGATCTGAGCGGTCGGTTCAAGTCAATAGTTAAAGGAGGCGCATTGCTCCCACCCCTTTGTTGGTTAACGCTCTCACTATCACTCTCATCTGATAGCATTAGATGAATGTATGCTGCCTTGGAGGTTTCCTCCTCCGAACGCGAAGGAGTTTTTTGCCAGCAGCTCTGTTCCTACCAGAGGGCATAGCGCCCCATCCACTCAAGGTGTTCGCATTTCTTGAAAAGGGCCCGTAGAATGTGATAAACAGATTGGGTAAGCGAGAGAATCCATTCCATGATTAGTTCCCTAGCTTGATCTGTCACGATCAAAGAGGGATCTAAAACCACAGCCACAATCACAATGAGAACTATTATCAGTCCCCCAAAAAGAAACCAAAAGAATAAGATGATAGATCAAGTCTTACCGGATTTCCTTTTCCTCTTCCCATTCGAACTTTGCGGGTTTCCCGTAATAGGAAGATCTGCGAGAACTCTTACCCATATCTTACAATTTCTTGAATTGTCGGCTCATAGCACGATGGAATGGTCCGATTGTAGCCCGACGCGCTGCTTCAATGGCTCGATATGAAAGGCGACCAGCTCTACAACTTTTGGTGCCATATGTTCCAAAACCAAGTTGTGTACCATCCGGTTCATGACCCCTACTACATGTGCATTTAAAATATTTACTATATTTAAATGCGTTTGGATATAGCACATCCCTTCTTATTTTGACTATATGAGATCCGCACTTTGACACCTGAAATTCCGTTTTAGTAGATACTTCCGCAGGAGCATAATCGATTTTCTGGTTAAATACATTACAAGATGTTTTCCATACTTTCCGCATTCAGTTCTAGCTATTTCCGCACCCCTAATCGACCGAACAACAAATATGTATCCCTCCACCCTTTTGGCATTATTAATGGAATATCCTTCACTATTTTACTAAAAATGGAGCGAAATGAGATTGGATTGTTCCTCGGTTGAAAAGAGATGTCTTGAGCAATCAGAGAAGCACTTTGATAAACAGATTTGATCTTTACCGACTCAATTAAGGTATTAGTGTTTGTTCTATTAGACAAAAAAGATCGCATTTTTTGCACTTCGTTCAAATAAGAGTTGTACCCGTACGGAATTATCCTCTTTCTCAGTATGATATCTATCATCATCTCTATTCCTTTATCAATTTTCCTATCCTACCTAGGTCTATCAATTCCATTACCTTATCCTTACCCATGAGGTTCCTACATTTGATCCTAAATTGAGCTAGGAGTTGTTTCGGGCATACTCAAAAAAGGATTATTATACACTAACCCCATCCCTTGGAAAAAGAAGGTAGCATCGAAGAAAGGAAAGAAGCGATATGGTGGTTTTGTTGTTCCTGAAGTTAAGATCATTAAACTTGGCGAATGAAGTGGATCAACCTCTTTTGGCTCGGGCCAAACACTTTTTCTCGCTGGTAGAGCTTTCTAAAAAAGCGATGCGAGCGTATTCTCTTATCTAAGCTTCCTCCTTCGCTCCCCCATCGTAGATGGTTCAGCCACACTCGGTGCCATGAAATGATTGAGAACTAGGACGGGTCGAAATGCATTTTATTCTTAGTATTTAAAAAGTATTGCATGGCCGAATAATTCAAGGAGGGGCACACAGCGGGAGGGTCCTTTTAGTAGATGACTCATCGGGCCGTCGAGCGGGACTTCTTTGGTAAAAATAACTTGATTCTATTCCTTTTTAGTAAGGGCGGCATTTCCCATAAGGAAAGGTATGTCATTTACAACCCCGCGTATTGAGGCGGCTTGAAGGCCCCGCTCACCAAGTGATTTATCAAAATTCTTCTTTCTCGATGGTGATCGGTCATGGTATCCATAACGTTGCATCTTTTTCGCCAAATCCGGTTCGTTTTGCTTCTCTGGTCGATCGACTCGACTCTTTTCCCTGCCCCCGACCTCTCACTTCCTTTCGTTCTTCCTCTGTACCCTCGCTTGAATGAAGACACCCGATCGTCTGACTTTCCCAAATGTCGGCCACAAGCCCTTTCCTGTAGTACGGGTCTTGATTTCTTGTCTTGTTTATGTTTTAGTCGTGGTGATCGCCCGGGAAGAAAGAAACGAATGAATGTCCTTTTGGGAAAATGTAGAATAATACACCTACCGAGATGAAAGCCAAGGGCGAGTTTCAGAGGTGGGCGTGTCGAACTAAAATAAGATCTAAGATTGACATCTTGATACAATGATTTACCATAATAATAAATAGAGTCAATGATGACAGAGCTGTGGGAAGAGCCGCTTCTTTTTTTGCGGCGGGGCTTCCATTCACCAGTAGCAGACTACATACGTGCTCTCCGAACCGTGCTAGATAGTCACCCATCACACGGCTCTCAAACCCAACTTTGTGGTGGATCTCGGGGACAAAGCAAAGTCAAAGCGCTTGATCCTTTGTCCCATACTTTGAGATCTTCCTCCCGCCGATCAAGCAGCAACGCAGCTCGTGATAGGCTTAGCTTAAGCCGCTAACGTTCGGTTCGGATAAGTAAAGTCCTTGATCCGGTTCGCTCGGGTGGTCTTCCTTATTTTCCCTAACGTTTAGAGTTGTTCGGTTTGAGAAAGGAGCACCGCCAAGTCCACTAGGGCATACTGAATGAATAAGAAATGGACAGGTGAGGTCAGGCTTGCATGAAAAAGAAGATAATAAGTTAGATGTACACACGAGGTTGGTAGGCGAGGACAATGCCCCCCTCCTTTGGGCCCATCAAAGCAACTGCTATAATCGTAGGTTTGCTTTCGTGCAAGGCCCCTTCTCTGGAACAGTGGTTGTCATTTTCAAATAAGCGCCCGCCCCTTTCTTTGCCCGCCGCCGCCTAGCTCGTTATTCTTTGAGATCTGGATAGAGTCTCGCTTCGGTCTTGTGGAAGCATGGATTCGATAGATCTATCGAATCCATGTTATAACAACAAGCGTAGGCTAAAAAGGCAATAGTATAGCGTTGGGGTAGGGCGCGCCAAAACAACGGGGGCCTCGGAGGGTCGATTACAAAAGTACTATATTCTTTCCACTTACTTTCATTGGCTAGCTGCCTTTTGTAGCGCATACTCTGATCCTCTTCTATGAATCTACAACTCTCTTTCTTGAGCGAGACTTCATCTATATCCTTAAAAGTGGATTTGGATTCCCATTTATTCTTTGAATGACAGCTTCAACTAGGCTCCACCTTAGAGAGGGTTTTCGGTTTGAATCAAGATAGGGTCAGGCGTCGGAACGGTAGCTGCTTAGTCTCATCCGAGAGTCCAATCTCTTTTGTGCTTGCTTTTGTGTCTTTGAATAAAAAAAGAAAGAAGGGGTCAATTTAGGCTCCTTCCTTCCTTTGCATAGCTGCGCTTATCTGGTACTCTGAGCCCCTCGCCCCACGCATCTAACCAGCTCGCATGGTTCACAGTTCCACAAAACTCTCATTTGTTGAAGCGGAGCATAGGGTGGCGTCGGCGAGAAAGGTCTCTTTTGGTTTATTCACCGATCTGAAATGAAACTTAGCACTTGTTTTTATTGATTCACAGGGGCTAGGAGTTCGCAGAATCAGTCTATCCGAACCATGAGCGCACTTTTCAGATCGTGGCGGCCTCTCCAGTGAGCTAGGCGTCGGGGCCTGGATGCGCTTAGCGATCGGCACATTAGGGAGTACTTGCCCGGTTTCTCGGCCTGGTATCCTTATCCTCGCGTTCATGATATCTACATTCAAGCTGTGCCCGGAGACACGGTCGAAACACGCCCGCCCGTGTCGTCTTTCATGACATGCTCTGGTCGGGTTTCTTCTGTGGTCTTCTAGCGTTAGAAGAAGTCTTGTCCGTCTGGACATCGCAAGCGTCCTCTCACGCCTTTTTGGGGGACAAACAAAGATCAGGAAAAGACGGACCGAACCCATTTGGTGACTTCGCGGTCGCCCTCATCGAACCGACTTGGATCTGAACTACGATTCAGATCAAGTCTTACCAAATGGATTTCCTTTTCGTGCCATATGTCACTTAGACTTTACTTTTTCCCCTTTCCGCCCTTTCCTCTATTTGTTCGATAGGGTCTTCGTTTTATTAATTCTAAACCCAATGTCGTCGAGTTTCCTTGTCGACGCGAAGGGCCAGCAGCCCCCAAACCAAAATCTGAGATCGAACTCATACCATGGTTGTGGCTTGAAGGCCGCATGCAAGTTCTGAAATATTTAGAGAGTATGTGTTAGTACGAGATCGCGCTATCAACTTATTTCATCTTTCTTGATGATTAGGACAAAATTGTATCCCTTAGGAACCGTACATGCACCTTTGTTTGGATGCCGATCTAATATTGTTACAATCTGAAATACTTGAAGGCCACACGCAATTGACTCACCTACATTTTATGCTCCCACCCTTTTGTAGAAAAAGCCTGCGCCTCGAGGAAGTGCTCACATCAACTACAATTTGGATGTAGCTTCTCGATGGGTTAGGCGTTTGCGAACCAAAAGGAAAAACCCATCCTCCAAAGTAGTGAAGTGAGCCAATTACAATAAGACAATAGGTCTCATGGGCCAAGCCTGCTATCGAGCGGTGAGTGGGAATCAATCACGAAGAGAGAAGGTCTAGTGCTCTAAGAAAATATTTGATTCGCCAAAAATTGTCTTTATCGGACCAATCCATGTTGAAGCCTTCCATCAAAAGTCAGTGGTCTAGGCCGCTTTCCTTGACTTTGAGTTGGATCTCATTCTTCTTCCCGGCACAAAAAGAGGGTAGACTTCATCCGAGACACATGGGTTCTTTTGCTTCCTTCAAAGAACTCGTCTTTGAGCCTCTAAAAAGAAGGGCATAGTATCCCAGCCACCTAGACCACCTAAAAGGAAGGAATTGGTCTTTAGCTTTGAGTGATCCAATTAGTGGTGAATGGGTTGATGAGGTAGAAGGAAAGGGCCCTCCGACACAGGAAATTCACAGCAGGAAAGATGGCGCCCGATCGAAAGCGAACCCTTGATACATCACGTTCAGCCCTCCTCAAAATCCCATTTGTTTTATTGAGGAATCACTCTTGATCCTCTAAAGGCTCTTCTCCGTCTATAACTCAAAGTCCATCATCTCTCGTGGAAGCGCTTTAGAGTGCCTAGAAGATCCGACAAGCGGGGTGCCAATGCTGTCCCAAGACCAGATCACGGTAGGTAGCTGCTTTAAAGAGGTTGGGAGACAGGTGGTGAACAATCTTCTTCTTGTTTTCTCCGACCTAGAGCACTCTTTTTTTCAATCGTCTGAAGAAACTCCATGGAAAACCCAGCTATCACTCCTATGAGGCGGCTAACTCCCAACTCTCGATACATTCTTTAGAGTCGACCAAAGGACTCGTTGGTTTGGACATAGTTTCTTTGTTCTGTGTTTCTGTTTTGCTCTCCCCTTTTTCACTTAGTTTAGTTGGAATGGAAAGAGAACTTCCTTCAGTTTTCTTTTTGTTGTTGCTGGTTCGGTCTCTCCGAGTGGAATAAGTGGGTCCTTCTTCTTTTTCTGGTGATGAAGGTCGAATGTGAAGATCGAATCAAGCGGAGTCTGGATTCCTATGTTCGTACCAACTCAAATGATTGATGAATTGGATCTTGAGTATGCTCACTTCGCTACTTAGCAAGGGTGAAAGAATGACAAAGAGACTGACATCACAGATGGGAAGGACCCAATCGTCTGCCTCTTTCTTGGTCCACCCCCTGGTGGGTACTTTATAGCTCACAACACGAGATAGGCAGATATGTGACATAGAAAAATTGCTTTCACTGACAACAAGACTCTCTTCCTGATTGGGATTGGTGCATGCAGGATCTCCTTCCTATGAGACTCTTGCTTCCCTTTGAAAGAGGCAGACCCTACTTCAATTGTCATCGCGCCTCTACCTGCCCTTGGTGTTCGTGAGATCGGTTTTGCAGTTAGGGTTTGTGTGGTGGGTTTCGATGATCTTGGGTAGCTCCTCACTTGGATGAGGAGTGGGGAAAGAAGATTGCGGAGAGATCGGTGAAGAAGTGGAACTAAAGGATACTATAACCAAAGCTTAAAATGGGGGGATGAGGCTGATGTTGAGCTGGGTGATGAAGCAACTTCACGCAGCAAGAAGCCTAGTGGCGGTTGACATGGCGGAAGGTCGTTCTACCTTTCCATGTGCCAACAAAGCAGGCATACTTGATTGACTCTTTGGGGCTCGTGAGAGACATTCATATTACCGCGTTACGTGATCGTAGATCGTCGAGATTCATCATTGTATATCCGAGATCCGAAAGTGTGGCAAATGGATTTGAAGGCATGGAAAGAGGCGCCCTCGTGCAAGACTTCTTTATTCTCGATTTCCCTCCTCCGGTTGGATTGACACGAAAGTCCGGTGATAACGTTGAAGTACTTTAAAGAGTCCCTTTCAGCCCCGCTTTGTCATAGGAAGAAGAAGAGTAATCTAGTTTAGGGTAAGTGCCCTTTTGTTGCCAATATCTAGAGTCTGTTGTGTCGATAGAGCTCGGAAAACTCCTCTTTTAGTGATGGATTCTAGTAGCCCTATGCCTAGATTGCACAAGAACTACTCCGCTTCTATATTGGAAAACAACGTGTTTGAGCTTACGAAAAGAAATGAAGTCATTACGATCCAAGCGAGATAAGATGCTCACGGCCTGTCACGAGCACTACGGAGATATTTCTTGATCCACATGAGAGTCACTCCCTACACCTACACCAGATTATGTCAATGAGAGCTTGCCAATAGAGATACTTCGACTTAGAGGCACGGAGTTGGCCAACTCAAATTGTATTGACAGCGAACCCTTGGTAGATGATTGAGCAAGATCAGATTCTTGATGATTTTTCCCTTTGTTTGATCGGCGATGCGAATCTTTATAAGCGCATTTCCACCTATCCATGCTTTACGACTTGTCGCCATGAAGCACATGCTGCGAAACCTTCTTATTCTATAGAATAAATAATAAAGTACTTAGAATGAATGGACTAAAGATCCACTTTTCAAAAGGGCGGCCCGCCTACATGTGAAGATCTTTCAGCGAAAATAATGGGTAGCCATGAGAAATCTCGATCGCGACTCGATACCACGATATCATTGGTCGAAGAATTCCTTGCCTCGCGGGACACGTAAGAGACCTACCCACCACCCTTGTGCGCGTGCGAACCTAACAAGAGATCTTGATGCCGGCTACACGCGCTTTCTTTCCCGAATCGACTTTCGAGGAGAAGAAGGAATAGTTGTATGCATCGCCGGACGCCTATCCAAAAGTAAAAGAAACCATGGATGGGGAGAAAGAAATCCCTACTTACTTGACAGGTTTCGGGTCTCGTAAACATAGAAAGGATTTCACAAATAGGATAAATGTCGATGAGGACATCTCCTTGCTTGCTTTTTCATTGGTGATTCTAGTGGTGGCCCGGTGAGAGAATTACCGATTGTACGTCATTAGACTTTATCTTTCCACGGTGAACTCCTTTGTTGTTGAAAATCGGCTGGCTGGATTGACCTTTGGGATTGAGTCACTCGTACATTGAATCGAGTATTTAGTATAACTCTTACTTAATGAATTAGTGGACTGATTGATTGTTTCTTAGTTAGGATTTTCTATTCCTCCTAGCTTGTGAAATTCCCTCTGCACTTGCAGCTTTAATAAGAAGTAGTAGATGGGAGTAAGGGCACAATTTGGTGAGTAGTAGGAGTAAGGGCCCGGCTAGTGAGAACTAGCTTATACTATCTTTACGGTGTAAGAGCATCTCGCTTATACTTTGGAGATCTCTCGTAATTCGTAGATCTAAAAGCCTAATCTAGAAAAGGGTTTTCTCGAGCCATAAGTCAAAATAATAAGTCCAAATTCGCAAGAGCTTGACAAGCAATCCTTCCTACACAACTCATCGGTGTGTGACTGCTTGACTTTTATCTTCGATTCAACCTTGGTATTCTCCTTTACGAAACTTACTAAGACTATTGAAAGCTTTTCAATGATTCAAAAAGCATCCCTAGTATAAGAAGTCTGTACGACCTACTCCTACTATAGTATTAGAAAAAATAAGAAGCTTTCAAAACACCACTACTATATCTAATATGCCCCGCCAAACCAAGAGTGAGGAGCTTGGTGAACCTCTGAGCGAGCTATTAGTACCTTCTTCATGAAGAGTAGTAGCCTTCATTCATAGCTTTGACCAACTCGTTAAATGCGCTAATCAGCTATGAATTTCTAGTCAGTTGCTATTCCTTCTATTGAAGGCTTTTTACCACTATCATACATGACTTTTTTTTCGCCCTTCTTTTTAGAACTCACATAATACTGCTGCCCTTTCACTTGCTTTTGCCTTTTCACAAGAATTAAGATAGTGTCCTCCCTGAATTGAGAAAGAAGAGAGAATACCTATGTGCTGCTATGCCTATGGTCCAGAATTGCTATCCGTACGAGCTTGGTCTTTGATTGTATAAAAAATACAAACTAAGCAAGTAAGCCTGCCTAAAAGCATTTCTTTTGACACGTCTTCTCTCTATTTGAAGAGATTACACATCCCGCTGAATGAACTTATTCACTCTTGAAGCCCCCACAACCTTCTTTCTTTGAGCTGAGCACTTTACTTGGCTGTGGTCATTGCCTACCGTAAACTCCCATACTTCCTTCTTTTGTTCGAGGAGGCCATACATCTTCCTTCTTTGGTTGGATCCAGTCGAGAAAGTTATAGGAAGGTTGTGTGCGCAAACAAGTCTGAATTAAGAAGAAGGAGCGCGATACACTACCCATTTGGGTATTGGCAAATCACAATCATACTTCTTAGGCGGGGTGGAGCACCAGCACCTTAAGCTGCACCAGTATCTTAGTAAGATAGACACGATTAAGAAACCGAGAAGTCTAGATTATGGAGACTCTCTAAGTTTTCTCGATTTCTGTATGCATGCTACTTCACTTTAGACCCGGCATATTGTATGTATCCTTCGCCCTTATTTTAAGTTCAGAGAATCCGCCTTCACCCTTGGAGAAAACGTGGTGGCGGAGACAAGGTATGTAGATTAATAGAGTAGCTCTTACTTTTGAATATATCATTGATCAAAACGGGTTCTCATGGATGAAGTGTTTGAGTAGACAAAAGAAGAAGAAGCTGCTACGAAGTGAAAACCGGTGCTAAGAGCAGGATATTCTTATCTATGAGAGAAGCTGGTAGAGAAGTGCTAAAAGTAAGTGTAAGTTAACGAGCATGAACCTCCTCGTTGAGCAGCCGCCTAAGCTTTCTCTTTGTTTAGAATTGAAAGAAGTTTTTGGTAGTGAGGTGCGTGGTGTATTAAAAGTGGATATAGACCCGGACAAGAAAGCCTTTTCTTAAGCACAAATGCGGTACTATTTTTAGCAAGCAATCTCTTATACAATAGGCGGTCCGATCAATCCAAAATATTGAGGCTGGATTGAGATTTCTCTCTAAATCAAACCACATCGAATGCGGTATAAACCGCGACAACCAATAGAGAGTCGGCCGGTTATGATGCAGCAACAGTAGACCACTCAGAGACTGAATCTGACTAACATTAGCGCAAGTGCACCATCACTAACGAGAATCGTAATGGTCTCAAGCATGTGCTTCCTTTCTTCTTGAAGGACCTTGTTTTAAACTTTCTTAATGTCGAGGAAGTAGTAGTGCGGTGAAATAGATCGAGTATCAAGTATATTAGTGTGTAAGGGTTTCAATGCAGACTTTGATGGGGATCAAATGGCTCTTTTTGGAATTGACTTTTGAAAGCCATCAACCCGAGAATGAAGAATCACTTGTGTCCGCCGCAAGAGCAAGAGAAGAGAAAGGACACGACCTCTAAGCGAGTGCGGCGAGATCTGCGAAACCAATTTGATGCATCCAGCAGGCAACAATATTGAGGCGGCGTGGCCTACGAGTGTAGTCACCACAATTTGAGAGTCCATCATAATTTTTTCCCTCACCTTATTCTGCTGAGCTCTATTCTCCTCCATAATTCTCTTCTCGTTCGCATGAGAAAAATTCAGAGAACTAGTTATTTTCCTCTTGTGCCCATACAATTGGTTCCGCTTTGCTCGCATCATCCGGAATCTCGCGATTAGTCTCGAGATAAAGATACCTTACCATTAAAATCATCTTCTTCCGTTGCTATTTCTTTTCATGCGCCTCGCTTCATCTGAGTACCGATATCATCTACGACTCTTTCCAATCTTGCCCTCAAATAACTGGTCGACTCAAAATCCTGACTTTACCATCGGCCTTCAATTTCATTTCTTCGCTTTTATAGAGCTTTTCCTTTTACCTAATGCCGCTACCGACAACTCTTGCTATCCAATAATGACCCAATGTACTCCATTGAGGGTATGGCGCATACCCATACCCATGACCAACACTGTAAGGTGTTCCCTAGTGAACTGCATTTACAGGAACATCAATAGAAAAATGAATGTGCACTCTAATTTGGTAGATAAATATATTACAACATTGTTTAGCTGTCTATACTCGACTCTGCATTCAAATAGGGGTCAAAATGCTTGGTGTCCATCTAGATATCCACAGAGAATAGTCAGTATTAGTTTACCATTTTCTAGTACATATTTCTAAACCAATTGCATCTCTGGTAACTCTGAAATTACTTGAATCGGTATTGCTATGAGATCCCCTCTCGATCTTGCATGTTCCTTGCCGCTCCAGTTGGTTTACTCCCGGAGACATGATTAGTACCACGAGCTTGAATCAATCATTCCATCCCCAACTCCTACATCGAAACAACGGTGAGAAAAACTCTTCCATTCTATCTATGGTAGATAAAGGAGCTTCAAAGCTATAGCCATCCTCATGGCCTTTTCACCCTCTGCCGTTGCACTTTTTGATTAAATGAAATAGTTCGTTTTCTCGCTCTTAACTCGAAAGTACTAAGTAAATAGGGCACGGAAATGCATCCTCGCTGCCTTATGATTGCTTGCTCAACCCCGCCTTTAAGCGCATGAAATCGAAGCAAGGCGTGGAAATCACATTGAATGCAATCGTTCTCTACTTTCGTATCTCCATGTTGATAAAAACTATTAGCAAAACATGAGGAGAGAGAAAAGCAATCAAGTGGAATTCAAGTCCAATCAATCTTCGAAAAACTCGATCAAAAAGAAATGTCGGACATCTAATCTAGTCTTTGCTTTCTGTCTTTTACTATTACTATTATTTATAGAAAGGCATCCTCTCTATACTCTAAACCCTTATCAGGGAGAAGTCACTCTTATAAGTGCTATATACGAGCAAAGGGAGGAGGTCTCTATGGATAGAGTTCTATCAGAGCCCAACCCTGAAAGCCATGACATTACGGGCCACAACGGATGAAGTGGCGGAGATCGGGGAAAGCGGAAAAACTCAGACAACTACTACTAAAGAAGACTCGGTCCTATAATGCCGAGTTCCTAGTTAAAGTTATGGTTACTACTCGGAGAGGAAAGTGATTCAGATTATGAAGTTTCCGAGAGGTGCCTAAGGCTAAGATAAGGTTAGGGAAAGAAGAAGACAACAAGATTATGGCAGGCAGCCAACTCATCGAGTAAAGGCTTCCACGGCGAGTTGACCAAAATGAGGATCCCAAATGGCATGAGCAATAGGTCTTACGTGTAAAGGATCCTGTATCCAGCCTTGCCAAGCTACATAAAACAGATTTCCGGACGTCCATAGAAAGATTATTGCTAACTGCCCAAAGTGAGAAGCAAAATGTTACGATAAAGGCGTTCCTCGATAATATCATCATGACTTTTGAAATCATATGCGGTAGCAATACCAAACCAAATCTGACGAGTAGTGGGGTCTGAGCTAAGCCTTGGCTAAACACTGGGAAATCTTAATTCCATAATGCCTTTCAAATCCTCCTAGCCACTATCCCATCGCAATAATTCTCGCTAAGAAGAATGCCCATGTCGTGGCAATTCCACCCAGAAGGTAATGGGTTACTCCTACAACACGTCCTTGTATAATGCTCAAGGCTCTAGGCTGAGTAGCAGGAGCAACTTTGAATTTGTTATGAGCCCAAACGATAGATTCAATGAGTTCTTGCCAATAACCATGGCCGCCGAATAAAAACATGAAACTGAAGGCCCAGACAAAATGAGCACCTAAGAAAAAAAGACCATATGCGAGATAATGAAGAACCATAAGATGAATGACTTGCGATGCCTCGTGCCCACAAGAAATCTCAAAGCCACCCATTAATTGTAATGGAACTCGTGCAAAGTTTCCCCAGTAATATGAGTTACCACCCTTGATCACTTATAGTACCCCAAACATCCATTGCATTTTCCAACTGAAATGGAAAATGACTACGAAATTGCATTGTACATCAGAATAAACCTAAGAAAACATGATCCCGGCGGATACTTGACATGTTCCCCCTCGGCCAGGCCCATCGCAAGGAAAGCGAGAACCTAGATTTGCATTATCGGGTATCAAACGGGAACTCCGAGCAAATAAAACACCTTTCAAAGGTATTAATACAGTCACATGTATGGTAAATGCATGAATGTGATGGACTAAAAAATCTGCGGTTCCTAATGGAATAGGTAACAAAGCCACTTTGCCACCTCGCTACTAACTCGCCGCCTCCCCACGTTAAGCTAGTACTTGTTGTTGCACCAGGCTATTACATGGTAGCGATAGCATGGATATTTTGTACCCATTGAGCAAAGATAGGTTGTAATTGTATGGCGGTATCCGAAAACATATCTTGTGGATGACCTAAAGCACTCATGGTATCATTATGAATGTACAAGCCAAAACTGTGAAAACCTAGAAATATACATACCCAGTTAAGGTGGGATATGATTGCATCGCGGTGTCTAAGGACGCGATCTAATAGATCGTTGTATCGAGTAGTTGGATCATAGTCTCTTACCATAAAAATTGCTGCATGTGCAGCAACACCGACTATTAGAAATCTGCCAATCCACATGTGGTGTGTGAACAAGGAAAGTTGTGTACCATAGTCAGTAGCTAGGTATGGATAGGGAGGCATAGAATACATATGATGAGCTACAACAATGGTTGTAGAGCCTAGCATAGCTAGGTTAAGAGATAATTGAGCATGCCATGACGTTGTTAGGATCTCATATAGACCTTTATGGCCTTGTCACGTAAATGGGCCCTTGTGAGCCTCCAAAATATCTTTAAGTCCATGGCCAATACCCCAGTTAGTCCTATACATGTGACCCGCTATCAAGAAAAGAATTGCAATAGCTAAATGATGGTGTATAATATCGGTCAGCCATAGACCTCCAGTTACTGGATCTAATCCTCCACGAAAAGTAAGAAATTCTGCGTATTTGGACCAATTTAAAGTGAAAAAAGGGGTTGCTCCTTCAAACAAAACTAGGATAAAGTTGAGCCAAAAGGTCGATTCAAGATAAATTCATGAGGAAGTGGTATCTCTTTAGGATCCACCCCAACGTCAAGAAATTGGTTAATTGGTAAAGATACATGAATTTGGTGCTACCAAGAAAGAGAAGATAGGTCTGTTTTCATTCGTGTAGAACTGCTACCTCGTTAAGGAACTTACTCAAAGAGTGCTATAGAGCCGAGTCTAAGAAAGCCGCCCTGTTATTATGTTCTTAACCTCAGAAAGTCTCACGCGCGGGGCACCTCACATCGCACTAAATCACTACTATTAGGCCCTTCCTATCATTCCACAATCCGAAGGAAAAGAGTATCCTATGAAGGAAATCGATATCGATCTATCACCTTCCTCGATCGATGCTTGCCACGCGTCACAAGGTTGTTCATAGCTCTTGCTTAGCTTAATGGATCACCCAAGCGTATTCGGGATGTGTGCATTCCACAATCCCTTAAGGAAGAGGTTCACTACAGCCTTGCTTGTTAATGGGTTTCGACTTCACAGAGAGTGCTAGACTAGGGATAAGCTGGATCTGACTTCTTTCCAAGAGATCCATCAAGCCCGCTTAGCTATACATCAGCTCTACCATTACTATCGCATTCTACCTATGCTTTTATGGAAAGAAAGAAGAAAGGTTGGATGGTTGATCCACACAAATAAGAGATATGTAGGCCCAACCTTCAATTGCGAGATAATAGCAAGCCCCTTTCTTTGAACAAATGTATAGAGGAAAAGGATGACCCACATCGCAAGGGCTTTCCGATTGTGTGAATCGAGCCAAGAGAAGATCAATTCATTAGGAGACAGGTATCGATGCTTGCCAGCAGGAGAAAGATCACTAGGTTCAGTCTCTGATCTGATCAATAGGGTTCCCTAGGTACATTCCGTTTTCTGGAAATCCAGCAGGGATAGTAGCTGCCTTTTCCAGGGCAAAAAAACAAGTTAGGCTATCCGAGATTTGCTCTTTTTTCCAGCTTTTTGGAGTGAAAATAAGGAGGGACTTGTGATTGGTTTTCTACAGGGAAGAGAGATACCAAGCCGGGCAACTTCCCCTACTAACTATTGAACACAAAAGCCAAGGTGACCCAGAACAATTATTTCACTTATTTCTAGTTTAAGAAGGACCTTGTGTGCGGTTCACGACTCCCGGTGCTTAGAGATGCGGTTCACTACAGCAGTGGTAAGAAAAGCAAGAAAACAAGTATCAAGAGATGGAAGTGAAAGAAGAACTGTTGATCGACCGGTGGTTTGGGTCTTGCCTTTTAGGATTCGGATTCCTATTGAATTTAATTTGCCTTTGCTGAGGAGCAGAAACCGAGCCCTTTGATTTGATCCAGTGAGTGACGTTACAAGCAGAAGCCTCGAAAAGTTGAATCCGGTACCGAAACAAGGATGACATTATTGAATATATTCTTCTTTCATGTGCTTTGCCTTTCCCGTTTTCCGTACCTTTCGTAGTAGTTACTCGCCACTAGAAACATGATTCATGAATTCAAACTAAAAGCAAAGGTATCGCTAATTCCATTTCAGTGGAAATATAGGGGTGAAAGTTTCTCTCCTACTGATTTCGATTGCATATCTAATGAAAATATATGCACATGAATGTTCAAAAGCAAGGCTATCCCTTTGCCGTTACCGAGGATCTATCTTTGTCC
>CM038142.1:16340111-16356429 GCA_021437245.1 Aegilops speltoides
TGAAAGAAGCCCTCGTTCCCACTCTTCTTCCCCCCCCACCTACCCACAAGGGTGTCAGTGGCCTCATGACCTCCATGAACAGAGATCACTACACAGGAAACTGCTTATGTTTCCTCGACAGATTTCATCACTTTGAGCGAGTATTACCCTTTTTAGTGGTGGAAGGCCGATTTTCTTTCTAGATGAAGCTAAACGCCAGTAACTATCCTTCTCCCTCACCGTCATCATCAATTATGAACATTCTGGGCAACTCCCCGCTACGAACCTTTCTCTCGACCTTTACCCATTTTACCACGCGAAAGTAGAACCTAGAGCTGTCCCTATAAAGATTCAGCCCTTCACGCACTTCCCATAACTTCGTGTGGTCATTGAGATATTCTTCTTTATGGAGTAGGGCCGCATGGCGAGATCGAGGCACTTTCCCTTCAAAGTGATGGTTCGGAGCGAGTTAAGATCGATATTCTTGAGAAGAGTGCCAATCTGATTTTGCAAATCCAACACCAGGGCAAGACGGCCTTCCTCTTCCACTGTAAGCGGTCGTCCTTCGGGAATATTTATTGGAGCCTGACCTCCCTGCGGGAGATACGGGGCTACGACGCGGGACAGGTCATCATCGCCCATCATATTCATACCACCTAACATAGTAACACTAGCTTCGCTATAGAAGGAAGCGAAGACGCAGTGCTTAAATGCAAATAAAGGATCGAACAAGTTCCAGAGAAGAAGTAACAATCTTAGCGTTATTAAGGAGGACCATAGCCAGAATATCAATTTTTGGATTTGGAATGGAAAAATAAAGCGCACCCAAATATAGATTTTGGTGAAAAACAAAGTCACTCTTCTATCCTTCATATCCGTGAGAAAGAAATCTCATCTCCGTGTAACTCCATCTTTTCAGCTCTGCTCGCTCACTTTTGAAAGGAAGACTTAGTTTTAGATCGGCGTTGGTTTTTCCAACGAAACATTCTTTCACGAACTTTAATGACAAAACAAAATGCTAGTTGCCTCATAACGCATACAATTGGAGGTCCCATCGGCGAAGGCCATCGATACTTACTATACGCGTTTTACTCAAGAGCAACAAGGGAAAAAATAGGTGAACCTGGATACAACTAAAGAGAAAGACACAACCTTGACTTCTTCCTATCTACACCCACACAATCTCGAATTGGGACGCAAGTGCAGCTTATTGCAACGGCTGAATCGAGGAGTTTCCTTTCTTGCTCGGAGGAAGGATGACCGTGATCAATTCTTTCTCTATGCATTTTTGATCCGATGTGAGTGCGATGCGCATTGTTTATCCAATCAGCTTTCATGGTGTTCTGCATTTCTTGAAAAGGGCCGTAGAATGTGATAAACAGATTGGGTAGCGAGAGAATCCATTCCATGATTAGTTCCCTAGCTTGATCATCACGATCAAGAGGATCTAAAACCACCACAATCACAATGAGAACTATTATCAGTCCCCAAAAAACCAAAAGAATAAGATGATAGATCAAGTCTTACGGATTTCCTTTTCCTCTTCCCATTCGAACTTCTGCGGGTTTCCCGTAATAGGAAGATCTGCGAGAACTCTTACCCATATCTTACAATTTCTTGAATTGTCGGCTCATATGCGATGGAATGGTCCGATTGTAGCCCGGCGCGCTGCAATGGCTCGATATGAAAGCGACCAGCTCTACAACTTTTGGTGCCATATGTTCCAAAACCAAGTTGTGTACCATCGATTCGCGACCCTACTACATGTGCATTTAAAATATTTACTATATTTAAATGCGTTTGGATATAGCACATCCCTTCTTATTTTGACTATATGAGATCCGCACTTTGACACCTGAAATTCCGTTACGGTAGATACTTCATGAGGCATAATCGATTTTCTGGTTAAATACATTACAAGATGTTTTCCATACTTTCCGCATTGAGTTCTAGCTATTTCCGCACCCCTAATCGACCGAACAACAAATATGTATCCCTCCACCTTTTGGCATTATTAATGGAATATCCTTCACTATTTTACTAAAAATGGAGCGAAATGAGATTGGATTGTTCCTCGGTTGAAAAGAGATGTCTTGAGCAATCAGAAGCACTTTGATAAACAGATTTGATCTTTACCGACTCAATTAAGGTATTAGTGTTTGTTCTATTAGACAAAAAAGATCGCATTTTTGCGCCGTTCAAATAAGAGTTGTACCCGTCGGAATTATCCTCTTTCTCGTATGATATCTATCATCATCTCTATTCCTTTATCAATTTTCCTATCCTACCTAGGTCTATCAATTCCATTACCTTATCCTTACCCATGAGGGTTCCTACATTTGATCCTAAATTGAGCTAGGAGTTGTTTCGGGCATACTCAAAAAGGATTATTATACACCCAACCCCATCCCTTGGAAAAAGAAGGTAGCACGAAGAAAGGAAAGAAGCGATATGGTGGTTTTGTTGTTCCAAGCAAGATCATAAACTTGGCGAATGAAGTGGATCAACCTCTTTTGGCTCGGGCCAAACACTTTCTCGCTGGTAGAGCTTTCTAAAAAAAGCGATGCGAGGCGTATTCTCTTATCTAAGCTTCCTCCTTCGCTCCCCCATAGTAGATGGTTCAGCCACTAGGTGCCATGAAATGATTGAGAACTAGGGCGGAGGTCGAAATGCATTTTATTCTTAGTATTTAAAAAGTATTGCATGGCGAATAATTCAAGGAGGGGCACACAGCGGGGAGGTCCTTTTAGTAGATGACTCATCGGACGTCAGGCGGGACTTCTTTGGTAAAATAACTTGATTCTATTCCTTTTTAGTAAGGAGGCGGCATTTCCCATAAGGAAAGGTATGTCATTTACAACCGGCGTATTGAGGCGGCAAGGCCCAGCTCACCGAAGTGATTTATCAAAATTCTTCTTTCTCGATGGTGATGGTCATCATGGTATCCATAACGTTGCATCTTTTTGGCCAAATCGGTTTGTTTTTGCTTCTCCTGGTCGATCGACTCGACTCTTTTCCCTGCCCGACCTCTCACTTCCTTCGTTCTTCCTCTGTACCCTCGCTTGAATGAAGACACCCGATCGGCCGACTTTCCCAAATGTCGATACAATACCCTACGTAGTGCGGGTCTTGATTTCTTGTCTTGTTTTCGTTTTAGTCGTGGTGATGCTTGGGAAGAAAGAAATGAATGAATGTCCTTTGGGAAAATGTAGAATAATACACCTACCGAGATGAAAGCCAAGGGCGAGTTTAGTAGGTGGGCGTGTCGAACTAAAATAAGATCTAAGATTGACATCTTGATACAATGATTTACCATAATAATAAATAGAGTCAATGATGGCCAGAGCTGTGGGAAGAGCGCTTCTTTTTTTTGCGGGGGCTTCCATTCACCGTAGCGGACTACATACGTGCTCTCGAACCGTGCTAGATAGTCACCCATCACCGGCTCTCAAACCCAACTTTGTGGTGGATCTCGGGGACAAAGCAAAGTCAAAGCTTGATCCTTTGTCCCATACTTTGAGATCTTCCTCCCATGATCAAGCAACAGCGCAGCTCGTGATAGAGCTTAACTTAGCCGCTAACGTTCGGTTCGGATAAGTAAAGTCCTTGATTCGGTTCGCTCGGGTGGTCTTCCTTATTTTCCCTAACGTTTAGAGTTGTTACGGTTTGAGAAAGACGCCAAGTCCACTAGGCATACTGAATGAATAAGAAATGGACAGTGAGTCAGGCTTGCATGAAAAAAGAAGATAATAAGTTAGATGTACACACGAGTTTGGTAGGCGAGGACAATGCCCCCCTCCTTTGGGCCCATCGGTAGCTTAAGCGCTGTAATCGTGAGTTTGCTTTAGTGCAAGGCCCCCTGCTGGAACAGGCGGTTGTCATTTTCAAGTAGCGCCCGCCCCTTTCTTTGCCTTGGCCCTAGCTCGTTATTCTTTGAGATCTGGATAGAGTCTCGCTTGGTCTTGAGGAAGCATGGATTCGATAGATCTATCGAATCCATGTTATAACAACAAGCGTGAGCTAAAAAGGCAATAGTATAAGCGTTGGGGTAGAGGCGGCCAAAACAACGGGGGCCTCGGAGAGTCGATTACAAAAGTACTATATTCTTTCCACTTACTTTCATTGGCTAGCTGCCTTTTGTAGCGCGCATACTCGATCCTCTTCTATGAATCTACAACTCTCTTTCTGGCGAGACTTCATCTATATCCTTAAAGTGGATTTGGATTCCCATTTATTCTTTGAATGACAGCTTCAACTAGGCTCCACCTTAGAGAGGGTTTCGGTTTGAATCAAGATAGGGTCGAGGCGTCGGAGCGATGGCTGCAGTCTCATCGAGAGTCCAATCTCTTTTGTGCTTGCTTTTGTGTCTTTGAATAAAAAAAGAAAGGGGGGTCAATTTAGGCTCCTTCCTTCCTTTGCATAGCTATCTCGGTACTCTGAGCCCTCGCCCCCCGCATCTAACCAGCTTCATGGTTCACAGTTCCACAAAAACTCTCATTTGTTGAAGCGGAGCATAGGGTGGCGTCGGCGAAAGGTCTCTTTTGGTTTATTCACTGATCTGAAATGAAACTTAGCACTTGTTTTTTATTGATTCACAGGGGCTAGGAGTTCGCAGAATCAGTCTATCCGAACATGACGCACTTTTGGATCGTGGCGGCCTCTCAGCGAGAGCTAGGCGTCGGGGCCTGGATCGCGCTAGCGATCGGCACGTGGGAGTACTTGCCGGGTTTCTCGGCCTGGTATCCTTATCCTCGCGTTCATGATATCTACATTCAAGCGTGCCCGGAGACACGGTGAAACACGCCCGCCCGTGTCGTCTTTCATGACATCTCTGGTCGGGTTTCTTCTGTGGTCTTCTAGCGTTAGAAGAAGTCTTGTCCGTCTGGACATCGCAGCGTCCTCTCACGCCTTTTGGGGGACAAACAAAGATCAGGAAAAGGCGGACCGAACCCATTTGGTGACTTCGCGGTCGCCCTCGAACCGACTTGGATCTGAACTCGATTGAGATCAAGTCTTACCAAATGGATTTCCTTTTAGTGCCATATGTCACTTAGACTTTACTTTTTCCCCTTTCGCCCTTTCCTCTATTTGTTCGATAGGGTCTTCGTTTTATTAAATTCTAAACCCAATGTCGTCGAGTTTCCTTGTCGTAGCGAAGGGGCAATGACCCCCAAACCAAAGTCTGAGATCGAACTCATACATGGTTGTGGCTTGAAGGCGCATGCAAGTTCTGAAATATTTAGAGTATGTGTTGTTGATGCGAGATCGCTATCAACTTATTTCATCTTTCTTGATGATTAGGACAAATTGTATCCCTTAGGAACCGTACATGCACCTTTGTTTGGATGCCGATCTAATATTGTTGTCTGAAAATACTTGAAGGCCACCGCAATTGACTCACCTACATTTATGCTCCCACCCTTTTGTAGAAAAAGCCTGCGCCTCACGAGGAAGTGCTCACATCAACTACAATTTGGATGTAGCTTCTCGATGGGTTAGGCGTTTGCGACAAAAAGGGAAAAACCCATCCTCCAAAGTAGTGAAGTGAGCGTTACAATAAGACAATAGGTCTCATGGGCCAAGCACTGCTCCAGGCGGTGAGTGGGAATCAATCTGAAAGAGAGAAGGTCTAGTGCTCTAAGAAAATATTTGATTCGCCAAAAATTGTCTTTATCAGACCAATCCATGTTGAAGCCTTCCATCAAAGTCGGTGGTCTAGGCGCTTTCCTTGACTTTGAGTTGGATCTCATTCTTCTTCCGACAAAAGAGGGTAGACTTCATCAAGACACATGGGTTCTTTTGCTTCCTTCAAAGAACTAATCTTTGAGCCTCTAAAAAGGGCATAGTATCCCAGCCACCTAGACCACCTAAAAGGAAGGTTGGTCTTTAGCTTTGAGTGATCAATTAGTGGTGAATGGGTTCGATGAGTAGAAGGAAAGGGCCCTCCGACACAGGAAATTCCACGGCAGAGGAAAAGGCGGCGCCGATCGTGAGCGAACCCTTGATACATCACGTTCAGCCCTCCCTCAAAATCCCATTTGTTTTATTGAGGAATCACTCTTGATCCTCTAAAGGCTCTTCTCCGTCTATAACTCAAAGTCCATCTCTCTCGTGGGCGCTTTAGAGTGCCTAGAAGATCCGACAAGCAGGGGTGCCAATCTGTCCCAAGACCAGATCACGGTAGGTAGCTGCTTTAAAGAGGTTGGGAGACAGGTGGTGAACAATCTTCTTCTTGTTTTCTCCGACCTAGAGCACTCTTTTTTTCAATCGTGCAGAAGAAACTCCATGGAAAACCCAGCTATCACTCCTATGAGGGCGGCTAACTCCCAACTCTCGATACATTCTTTAGAGTCGACCAAAGGACTCGTTGGTTTGGACATAGTTTCTTTGTTCTGTGTTTACATTTTGCTCTCCCCTTTTTTCCTTAGTTTAGTTGGAATGGAAGAGAACTTCCTTCAGTTTTCTTTTTGTTGTTGCACTGTTGGGTCTCTCGAGTGGAATAAGTGGGTCCTTCTTCTTTTCTGGTGATGAAGGTCGAATGTGAAGATCGAATCAAGCGGAGTCTGGATTCCTATGTTCATACCAACTCAAATGATTGATGAATTGGATCTTGAGTATGCTCACTTAGCTACTTAGCAAGGGTGAAAGAATGACAAAGAGGCGACATCACGGATGGGAAGGACAATCGTCGCCTCTTTCTTGGTCCACCCCTGGTGGGTACTTTATAGCTCACACAGAGATAGGCGGATATGTGACATAGAAAAATTGCTTTCCTGACAACAAGACTCTCTTCTGATTGGGATTGGTGCATGGGATCTCCTTCCTATGAGACTCTTGCTTCCCTTTGAAAGAAGCGGACCCTACTTCAATTGTCATCGGCGCCTCTACCTGCCCTTGGTGTCGTAGATCGGTTTTGCAGTTAGGGTTTGTGTGGTGGGTTTCGATGATCTTGGGTAGCTCCTCACTTGGATGAGAGTGGGGAAAGAAAGATGCGGAGATCGGTGAAGAAGTGGAACTAAAGGATACTATAACCAAAGCTTAAAATGGGGATGAGGCTGATGTTGAGCTGGGTGATGAAGCAACTTCACATGCAAGAAGCCTAGTGGCGGATTGTTGACATGGCGGAAGTTCTTCTACCTTTCCATGTGCCAACAACGCATACTTGATTGACTCTTTGGGGCTCGTGAGAGACATTCATATTACCGCGTTACTGTGATCGTAGATCGTCGGGATTCATCATTGTATATCCGAGATCGAAAGTGTGGCAAATGGATTTGAAGGCATGGAAAGAGGGCGCCCTCGTGCAAGACTTCTTTATTCTCGATTTCCCTCGGTTGGATTGACACGAAATCCGGTGATAACGTTGAAGTACTTTAAAGAGTCCTTTCAGCCCCCTTTGTCATAGGAAGAAGAAGTAATCTAGTTTAGGGGTAAGTGCCCTTTTGTTGCCAATATCTAGAGTCTGTTGTGTCGATAGAGCTCGGAAAACTCCTCTTTTAGTGATGGATTCTAGTAGCCCTATGCCTAGATTGCACAAGAACTACTCGCTTCTATATTGGAAAACAACGTGTTTGAGCTTACGAAAAGAAATGAAGCATTACTGATCAAGCAGATAAGATGCTCACGGCATCTGTCACACTCTGGGATATTCTTGATCCACATGAGTCGACTCCTACACCTACAGATTATGTCAATGAGAGCTTGCCAATAGAGATACTTCGACTTAGAGGCACGAGGTTGGCCAACTCAAATTGTATTGACAGCGAACCCTTGGTAGATGATTGAGCAAGATCAGATTCTTGATGATTTTCCCTTTGTTTGATCGGCGATGCGAATCTTTATAAGCGCATTTCCACCTATCCATGCTTCTGACTTCGCCATGAAGCACATGCTGCGAAACCTTCTTATTCTATAGAATAAATAATAAAGTACTTAGAATGAATGGACTAAAGATCCACTTTTCAAAAGGGCGGCTCCGCCTACATGTGAAGATCTTTCAGCGAAAATAATGGGTAGCCATGAGAAATCTCGTCGTGCGACTCATACCACGATATCATTGGTCGAAGAATTCCTTGCCTCATGGGACACGTAAAGACCTACCCACCACCCTTGTGCGTGCGAACCTAACAAGAATCTTGATGCCAGCTACACGCGCTTTCTTTCCGACCAAGTGACTTTGGGAAGAAGGAATAGTTGTATGCATCTGCGGGCCGCCTATCAAAAGTAAAAGAAACCATGGATGGGAGAAAAAGAAATCCTACTTACTTGACGGGTTTCGGGTCTCGAGAAACATAGAAAGGATTTTAAATAGGATAAATGTCGATGAGGACATCTCCTTGCTTGCTTTCATTGGTGATTCTAGTGGCTGGCCCGGTGAGAGAATTACCGATTATACGTCATTAGACTTTATCTTTCCACGGTGAACTCCTTTGTTGTTGAAAATCGGCTGGATTGACCTTTGGGATTGAGTCACTCGTACATTGAATCGAGTATTTAGTATAACTCTTACTTAACAGAATTAGTGGGTGATTGATTGTTTCTTAGTTAGGATTTTCTATTCCTCTAGCTTGTGAAATTCCCCTCTGCACGGCTTTAATAAGTAGTAGATGGGAGTAAAGAACACGGTGGTGAGTAGTAGGAGTAAGGGCCGGCTAGTGAGAACTAACTTATACTATCTTTACGGTGTAAGAGCATCTAAGCTTATACTTTGGAGATCTCTCGTGAATTAGATCTAAAGCCTAATCTAGAAAAGGGTTTTCTCGAGGCCATAAGTCAAAATAATAAGTCCAAATTCACAAGAGCTTGACAAGCAATCCTTCCTACACAACTCATGGTGATGTGACCTTGACTTTTATCTTGATTCAACCTTGGTATTCTCCTTTACGAAACTTACTAAGACTATTGAAAGCTTTTCAATGATTCAAAAAAGCATCCTAGTATAAGAAGCTGTGCGACCTACTCCTACTATAGTATTAGAAAAAATAAGAAGCTTTCAAAACACCACTACTATATCTAATATGCCCCGCCAAACCAAGAGTGAGAGCTTGGTGAACCTCTGGCGAGCTATTAGTACCTTCTTCATGAAGAGTAGTAGCCTTCATTCATAGCTGACCAACTCGTTAGATGCGCTAATCAGCTATGAATTTCTAGTCAGTTGCTATTCCCTTCTATTGAAGGCTTTTACCACTATCATACATGACTTTTTTAGCCCTTCTTTTAGAACTCACATAATCTGCTGCCCTTTCACTTGCTTTTGCCTTTTCACAAGAATTAAGATAGTGTCCTCCTGAATTGAGAAGAAGAGAATACCTATGTGCTGCTATGCCTATGGTCGAGAATTGCTATCCGTCGAGCTTGGTCTTTGATTGTATAAAAATACAAACTAAGCAAGTAAGCCTGCCTAAAAGCATTTCTTTTGACACGTCTTCTCTCTATTTGAAGAGATTACACATCACTGAATGAACTTATTCACTCTTGAAGCCCCACAACCTTCTTTCTTTGAGTGAGCACTTTACTTGGTTGTGGTCATTGCCTACAGTAAACTCCCATACTTCCTTCTTTTGTTAGGAGGCCATACATCTTCCTTCTTTGGTTGGATCCAGTCGAGAAAGTTATAGGAAGGTTGTGTGCGCAAACAAGTCTGAATTAAGAAGAAGGGAGGCGGCGATTACACTACCCATTTGGGTATTGGCAAATCACAATCATACTTCTTAGGCGGGGTGGAGCACCAGCACCTTAAGCTGCAGTATCTTAGTAAGATAGACACGATTAAGAAACCGAGAAGTCTAGATTATGGAGACTCTCTAAGTTTTCTCGATTTCACGTGTCATACTACTTCACTTTAGACCCGGCATATTGTATGTATCCTTAGCCCTTATTTTAAGTTAGGAGAATCCGCCTTCACCCTTGGGAGAAAGCAGTGGCGGAGACAAGGTATGTAGATTAATAGAGTAGCTCTTACTTTTGAATATATCATTGATCAAAAGCGGGTTCTCATGGATGAAGTGTTTGAGTAGACAAAAGAAGAAGAAGCTGCTACGAAGTGAAAACCGGTGCTAAGAGCGGGATATTCTTATCTATGAGAGAGAGCTGGTAGAAGTGCTAAAAGTAAGTGTAAGTTAAGAGCATGAACCTCCTCGTTGAGCACGCCTAAGCTTTCTCTTTGTTTAGAATTGAAAGAAGTTTTTGGTAGTGAGGTCGTGGTGTATTAAAAGTGGATATAGACCCGGACAAGAAAGCCTTTTCTTAAGCACAAATGCGGTACTATTTTTGCAAGCAATCTCTTATACAATAGGCGGTCGATCAATCCAAAATATTGAGGCTGGATTGAGATTTCTCTCTAAATCAAACCACATCGGAATCAGGTATAAACGGCAGCAACCAATAGAGAGTCGGCCGGTTATGATGCAGACAACGGGTAGACCACTCGGAGACTGAATCTGACTAACATTAGGCGCAAGTGCACCATCACTAACAGATAAATAATGGTCTCAAGCATGTGCTTCCTTTCTTCTTGAAGGACCTTGTTTTAAACTTTCTTAATGTCGAGAAGTAGTAGTGCGGTGAAATAGATCGAGTATCAAGTATATTAGTGTGTAAGGGTTTCAATGCGAGACTTTGATGGGGATCAAATGGCTCTTTTGGAATTGACTTTTGAAAGCCATCAACCAGAGAATGAAGAATCCTGTGTCGCCGCAAGAGCAAGAGAGAGAAAGGACCACGACCTCTAAGCGAGTCGAGGCGAGATCTGAAACCAATTTGATGCATCCAGCGAGGCGGTGATATTGAGCGGCGTGGCCTACGAGTGTAGTCACCACAATTTGAGAGTCCATCATAATTTTTCCCTCACCTTATTCTGCTGAGCTCTATTCTCCTCCATAATTCTCTTCTCGTTCGCATGAGAAAATTCAGAAAACTAGTTATTTTCCTCTTGTGCCCATACAATTGGTTCGCTTTGCTCGCATCATCGGAATCTCATGGCGATTAGTCTCGAGATAAAGATACCTTACCATTAAAATCATCTTCTTCCGTTGCTATTTCTTTTCATGCGCCTCGCTTCATCGAATTACTGATATCATCTCGACTCTTTCCAATCTTGCCCTCGTGACTAGTGGACTCAAAATCCTTGACTTTACCATCGGCCTTCAATTTCATTTCTTCGCTTTTATAGAGCTTTTCCTTTTACCTAATGCGGCTACCGACAACTCTTGCTATCAATAATGACCCAATGTACTCCATCTTTGAGGGTATGGCGCATACCCATACCCATGACCAACCATAAGGTGTTCCCTAGTGAGCTGCATTTAGGAACATCAATAGAAAAATGAATGTGCACTCTAATTTGGTAGATAAATATATTACAACATTGTTTAGCTGTCTATACTCGACTCTGCATTCAAATAGGGGTCAAAATGCTTGGTGTCCATCTAGATATCCAGAGAATAGTCGATATTAGTTTACCATTTTCTAGTACATATTTCTAAACCAATTGCATCTCTGGTAACTCTGAAATTACTTGAATCGGTATTGCTGAGATCCCCTCTCGATCTTGCATGTTCCTTGCCGCTCAGGTTGGTTTACTCCAGGAGACATGATTAGTACCACGAGCTTGAATCAATCATTCCATCCCCAACTCCTACATCGAAACAACGGTGAGAAAAACTCTTCCATTCTATCTATGGTAGATAAAGGAGCTTCAAAGCTATAGCCATCCTCATGGCCTTTTCACCTCTGACCGTTGCACTTTTTGATTAAATGAAATAGTTAGTTTCTCGCTCTTAACTCGAAAGTACTAAGTAAATAGAGACGCGGAAATGCATCCTCGCTGCCTTATGATTGCTTGCTCAACCACTGCCTTTAAGCGCATGAAATCGAAGCAAGGCGGAAATCACATTGAATGCAATCGTTCTCTACTTTATTATCTCCATGTTGATAAAACTATTAGCAAAACATGAGGAGAGAGAAAAAGCAATCAAGTGAAATTCAAGTCCAATCAATCTTGAAAAACTTCGATCAAAAAGAAATGTGGGACATCTAATCTAGTCTTTGCTTTACATCTTTTACTATTACTATTATTTATAGAAAGGCATCCTCTCTATACTCTAAACCCTTATCGGGAGAAGTCACTCTTATAAGTGCTATATCACGAGCAAGGGAGGAGGTCTCTATGGATAGAGTTCTCGAGCCCAACCACAGAAAGCCATGACATTACGGGCCTAGCGGATGAAGTGGCGGAGATCGGGAAGCGGAAAAACTCAGACAACTACTACTAAAGAGACTCGGTCCTATAATGCAGGTTCCTAGTTAAAGTTATGGTTACTACTCGGAGAGAAAGTGATTCAGATTATGAAGTTTCGAGAGGTGCCTAAGGCTAAGATAAGGTTAGGGAAAGAAGACAACAAGATTATGGCGGCAACTCATCGAGTAAAGGCTTCCGCGAGTTGACCAAATGAGGGATCCCAAATGGCATGAGCAATAGGTCTTACGTGTAAGGATCTGTATCCAGCCTTGCCAAGCTACATAAAACAGATTTCGGACGTCCATAGAAAGATTATTGCTAAGCGCCCAAAGTGAGAAGCAAAAATGTTACGATAAAGGCGTTCCGATAATATCATCATGACTTTTGAAATCATGTGCGGTAGCAATACCAAACCAAATCTGACAGTAGTGGGGTCTGAGCTAAGCCTTGGCTAAACTGGAAATCTTAATTCCATAATGCCTTTCAAATCCTCCTAGCCACTATCCTCTGCAATAATTCTGCTAAGAAGAATGCCCATGTAGGTAGCAATTCCACAGGTAATGGGTTACTCCTACAACCGTCCTTGTATAATGCTCAAGGCTCTAGGCTGAGTAGCAGGGAGCAACTTTGAATTTGTTATGAGCCCAAGCGATAGATTCAATGAGTTCTTGCCAATAACCATGGCCGTGAATAAAAACATAAGCGAAGGCCCAGACAAAATGAGCACCTAAGAAAAAAGACCATATCACGAATAATGAAGAACCATAAAATGAATGACTTGCGATGCACATGCCCAGAAATCTCAAAGCCACCCATTAATTGTAATGGAACTACGTGCAAAGTTTCCCCTGTAATATGAGTTACCACCCCTTGATCACTTATAGTACCCCAAACATCCATTGCATTTTCCAAGTTCTCTCATCCTTTATAATGAGAATTTCTCTTTGTTCAAGAATAACTTAATCTTGCAATAAAACACTCTTGCTTGGAAGGTATGGTAAAGGTAAACTATTTCTATTTTTGATCTGAAAAGAGAGTGCTAAAGGAGTCATTCGAAGTGAGTGAAGGGCAAGCTCATTTCTTTCATTCAGAATGGACACCGGACCGTAATGAAATGTGGGAATATCGGGATTGGCAGATTTTTATATTGAAATAAAAAGACTCAACACGACTAGTGAATTCAAATTAGAGTCACTTATGGATTTCTTCAAATTGTTGTAGTGTAGTATTGTGGTTTTTCAAGAAAGACCTCGACCTATAAATATTCACAGCCCGCTCATATGAGCGGACAATATTCACCAGAGCCCTGCTATGCACGCAATGCTGTTCTTGAAGGACCTTACCTTAGAGCAAAAAAAGGGCATAGAAGTTAGGAAGACTACGACGAGGGCGGCGGGTGAGCTCAACCTCGAACCAAACAAGCAACGGATTGAGCAACTAGAGCGAAAGCCGCTATGCTAATGATTAAGCCCTTCACGCACTTCCCATAACTTTGTGTGGTCATTGAGATATTCTTATTTATGGAGTAGGGCACGCAGAGATCAGAGGCACTTTCCTCTTCAAAGTGATGGTTCGGAACGAGTTAAGATCGATATTCTTGAGAAGAGTGCCAATCTGATTTTGCAAATCCAACACAGGGCAAGACGGCCTTCCTCTTCCATCGAAGCGGTCGCCCTTCGAATATTTATCGAGCTCGACCTCTCTGGGAGATACGGGCTACGACGCGACAGGTCATCATCGCCCATCATATTCATACCACCTAACATAGTAACACTAGCTTCGCTATAGAAGGAAGCGAAGACGAGTGCTTCCGTCAAAATAAAGGATCGAACAAGTTCCGAGAAGAAGTAACAATCTTAACGTTATTAAGGAGAACCATAGCGAATATCAATTTTTGGATTTGGAATGGAAAATAAAGCGCACCCAAATATAGATTTTGGTGAAAACAAAGTCACTCTTCTATCCTTCATATCTAGAGAAAGAAATCTCATCTCCGGTAACTCCATCTTTTTCAGCTCGCTCGCCACTTTTGAAAGGAAGACTTAGTTTTAGATCGGCGTTGGTTTTTCCAACGAAACATTCTTTCACTTAACTTTAATGACAAAACAAAATGCTAGTTGCCTCATAACGCATACATCGGAGGTCCCATCGACGAAGGCCACCGATACTTACTATACGCTGCTTCAAGAGCAACAAGGGAAAAATAGGTGAACCGGATACAACTAAAGAGAAAGACACAACCTTGACTTCTTCCTATCTACACCCACACAATCTCGAATTGGGACGCAGTGCAGCTTATTGCAACGAAACTGAATCGAGGAGTTTCCTTTCTTGCTCGGAGGAAGGATGACCGCATCAATTCTTTCTCTATGCATTTTTGATCCGATGTGAGTGCGATGCGATTGTTTATCCAATCAGCTTTCATGGTAATCCGTCAATGCCGTAGTTCCCACTTTATCAAGGGAGTGTGGTCTCGAAATGCACACCGCCTATGGTGTTGCCTTCCATTTTGCATGTGCCATCTTTTGGGTCAATCTCTCTCTATTAGCTCCATCATTGAGCAATTCAAATGTACTGTTACATTTGATGAGGATTAGAGTTTATTTGAGGAGAAGGGCACGGGAAGAGGATTGGGTCCGAATCGGCATAAGGGGTTGTGGTTGATCAAGTGGATGTCGCATTGTCCGTGATTGCTAGAGGACCTAAAGCGAGATCTTGCTACATCATTTTCGTTTGGGCTATCCATTGATAATAAGAGTAGGATGTATGTATCCTTATTTGTTTAAGAAGGTGGACAAGAGCATACTTGTGTGTGATGCTTATGCCGTTGGGAAGCATACAAGGTCTACATATCCTAGCATTGGCCTTCAAGTGATGAACCCTTCTTATTGATACATTCGATGTTTGGGGTCCATGTTCGTCACTCGTGAGCGGGTTCAAGTGGTTTGTTACATTTATGGACTGTTGCACTCGTATGACTTGCTTGATTTATTTGATGAAGCACAAGAGTGAGGTTGTGAGATGGTTTCAGACTTCCATAAGCTGGTGGCTACTTAGTTTGAAGCAAAGATTCAGATTCTCCTCACGATAATGGGACCGAATATGTGAGTAGAGAGGTTGATGCTTATATATCGTAACATGGGATTATTCATCGACTACTTGTGTTGAACTCGGATGGAACCCCATCACGTAATGGAGTGGCGGAAAGGGAAAGGAAGAACCGACATCGCAGGAGGTGGCACGGTCACTTATGTTTTAGATAAATGTGCCAAAGAATTTATCGAGTGAGGCAGTGATGACAAGAGACAGACTCATAAACCGTATGCCGCCTAGGATACTTGGTATGAAGTCTCTAGTCGAACTTCTCTTGGGCCACTACAAGAAATATGTCAACTTATGACCTTCTCGCTGACCTCAAGAATTGGTCATAAATCTATGACCATTTTAGACCAATTGTCAAAAGCTGTTCAGGGCTCCAAACCCGAACCATTATGCACCATTTTGGTCGAAGGTCGTAATTTCCTTACACTAAATGGTCACAAAGCAAATAGTGCTAGTCCGCTGCCTTATTTCTAGTTGTTAACGACCAATATAGATGGTCATAGCCTTGTAAATTGTGGTGGGCTGCTATGACTAGGCGCCACCTCATTAGTTTTGCCTATGTGTCATGTCCATGTGGCAGTTTTTGCCCTAGGTTGTGAAGCAACCTATATTTCTTCATTCCCAAAATTCCCAAAAAATCTCATAAATTCTTTGGGTCATATCTTCTTCAAATATGTAAAACCTTCCTTGCCTAGTTCAAAAATAATTCAAAAATATTCATTTTCCTATTTTGTTCAGAGTAATCATTGTGAAGGAAGTACCACTTTGGCATGTCCAAATAGTATCCATTTTCTACAGTGCTTTCCTATGCCCAAATAACCATCCTCCACCAAATGCCAGCTCAATCCATTCATTATTTTGAGCCGAGCTTCAACATTCAGATTTATGTCCAGGTGGTGGTTTGCAAAGCAAGTACCACCTAGGCTCCTCCTTTTGAGCTGAAAATTTGTGAAAAAGGTCTTCTTAGTAACGATCATCCTCAGCCAAAACTCACGCCCA